>VYZX01013932.1:0-62146 GCA_013401335.1 Brachypteracias leptosomus | reverse complement strand
CTCTGTCTGAGTCGCCACGGTCTCATTGTTTATCTGAAAAGCCCAAGTACGGTGGTCTCATACTTGCCTCCCTATTTACCTCTCTGAAAAACACACCTGAATTAAGTAATTAAAATTTTAAAAGAGTTTTCACCATCTCAGACAGGAGAACACAATATTGCATAGAAATATGAGGCATAGTTGCGTAAGCCATGCTGGCATAAGTAAGAAACACAACATGTCCTGATTCACCTGCATGCTGACTCCTCTTGAAAACAGAGACCTCACTGCCTTAAACAAGAGCAGGTTTTGGCCTGACACACTGGAAGACAAACCGGATAGACCTGGATTTCCAATACCTTTTTCACTGAGTACAACAGCTGTATCTAAAATTGGGGGAGTCTGCCTGACAACAAAATGAGAGCACTTAGAAGTAGATCTTAATTAGTCAAATGAAATAAGTGCTCAAGGGCAAGATGTGTTTACAATACAAGCAGACAAAACTATGTACCATGCAATATTGCTGAACTAAATTAATTGAATAGCAGCTGGACCTCTGCTGCTAATGTTTACATAATGTGCTTATAAATAGTGTTGTTCTCTTTTTAACTTTGTAAAGCAACTCAGGTTAGAAAAAACTTCCAGGATTATGGATCATTGTACAGCAGCTCCAGGTGCAAAAGAAAGAGGAGGAAACTGTGAAGTGAAAACAGTGATTCTCATCAGACTTATAAACTCTACATAAAATGTGCTCCTGACAGCACTGCGAGCAAGTTGCATTAGTCCAGTTCATAAATAGTACCATTGGGTTTAATAACCTGGATAGATTTTTATGCTGTGAATATAGGATAGCTCCCAAACAAGTGTAATCTTCTAACATTCATGTCACCTTGTGCAATGAGTTCCACAGTTTATCTGTACATTGTATTTCCCTTTGTTTCTTTCAAACTAAACACTAGATGTACAATTTGTTGCTTTCTTGATCTGGAAGTATGAGGGATTGTTAATAATCATATCCCATTCAAGCTCACCATGCTAACTTATGATCTTACAGACTTTCCATAACATTCCCCCAGCCACTTTACATCCAGGTGAAGAATCAGGACTCAGACAGTCCTTCCTTCAATGGAAACAAGTCTATACTTAACCATCTCCATGGTCCCTCTTTGTAGCCAACCTAGTACAGATATTTTGGGGAAAGAAAGAAAACTGCATATAATAAACAAGAAAAAGCACAACATTTTGCATTTGCTCTCCTTTCTAATAATTCCTTGCTTTGTTTTTTTTAGCTAATGAAACTCTTACCAATGAACAGGAAAAAAAAACCCCAAACTGTGTGCCTTATGAGAGGTACTCCTGCACATGAAAGCCATACTGGATACAACCTATTAATGTGCATTTCTGATTGTGCACTGCATTATATTTATTTTAGGCTCAGTAGGTCCTTTGATATCACTGGCATAACCCAATAGAAGGAGATAAATAAACCAGTAAGGCATTTTCAGTACAAGTCTGACCACTTATCCAGAAACTTCAATGCTCCCACTTATAGAGACTACAGTGATACTGAGAAGTCTGCTATGTTAGCCATTGAGGAGATATTAAGAAAAAAAAAACAATTCCTCTCTCAAAGGACTTTCAACCTTGCATCAATTCTCACTGGCAAATGAGATTTAAAAAGTTAGAGGGGCAAAAAATTATAACAAGTAACAATAAACCAATATTAATGGTGTTTGCACAACAAGGCAAGATTGTAATTCACTCTCTGAACTAGATTAGGATGCTGCAAGAGTGACTTTATTCTGTAATAACACTTATTTGCTGATTCTAATGGATGGAAAGTGATGTCTCCAACTGCTATGGAACAGATTGCTCCATATGTTAAATTTATTTTTATTTGAGAAACCTTCTTAAACAACTGACAATTTGTAGTACTCCAGCAGTCTAACCAAGTTCTCATTTGGGTCAGAATTGCTTAGGCTAAATTCTGACTCATATCCCCAGTTACAATCTGCCATCTGCCTATAGAAAGTATTTCTCAGTGAAGAAAAAAAGTCACTAGTAGATACAAACATCCACTTGAACACAGGTGACAGAAAGTCTTTTCAAGCAATCTGATCACCTTAATATTAACTAGTGACACTGCTTCCAAAACACACCTTCAGATGTGCAGTGCCCTGTTCACATGTTGGGTTTAAGTTGAAACAGTACAATAAATTTACCACCGTGTGGACCACCTTGCTGGTGTGCAGAAGAAATGCTTTATCTTCCTGTTTGAATACCATCATAGGAATAAAAATTGTATGAAACAAGAAAAATTAATCTGTAAGAATACAGTCAGCTACGAAGACTAAGTGGTTAGGAAAGGGATAAGCCAGTAGTGATGGAAGAGTGCTGGATTCCAGCCTCATGTCCTTACACAAGGCCAAATGATTTGGGCCACACAGAGTGGAAATATTCTTTTTAAATGCCCTATTTAGACTCAGATCCCTAGGGCAGAGACCCTGTTGCTGGGTGTTTTGGAACTGCCTATCCTGGAAAATCAGAAGGAAAATGGGGCTCCATTCTGACATCTCTGTGGAATTGGTAATAATAGTAGAACCATGACTTTATTGGTTAATGTAATACTGATCTTTATTTATCCCAGAGGTATTTGAGGCTGTAAGTGCTACAGTGGCAAATGAAACAGCCTGGTGACATTAACATTTAATACACTGTTAACCTTGGCTATATCACAATGTCAGCAATGTTTCTAAAATACTTCTTTTCTGTGAACATCAAGATTTATACATAACCTATTTCTTGCCATGTTTGAATCTAGTAACTTTTTAGATCTGTGGTACTTTTGCCTAAGTGTTCTCACTTAAACCCTCAGCTGTTGGTTTAGAAACAAAGGGGGGAAAAAATCAATCAATCAAACAAACAAAAAGTGTTGGCATATCAAGGACTCTATTATCATTAGTAGACATTTTCTAAGAAGAAGAAGTTTAATATCTTGAACTGGGCAATTAAACATATTTTGATAGTTTTGAGGCTAGAAAAGAATCTTGCAAGCAAAAAAAAGTCTTAAATAGATCAAATCATTTTCATGGGACCTTTATTAATTTAAAAACAATATATATCCTAGCAATCACTTACTATTTAGGTCAACAAAATCACACGCAGAAATCCTGAGAAAATTGTTTAATTGGGCTAGACAGCTAGAGATGGCAGCGCAGGAGCCGGGGCGGCGGCGGCTGCAGCGGCGGGGGTGGCGGCGGCCGAGGCGGTGGCAGCGGCGGGGGCCGGGGTGGCGGTGGTCGGGGCGGTGGCAGCGCCCAGGTCCCGGCGCCGCCGCGGAGCTCGGATGACCCCCCGTGGCGGCGGGCGGGAGGACACCGAGCCGAGGGGACCTGCCGCGCCCCCCTCCCCGTCCCCGAAGCCGCTGCTATGTGCCTTGGGAGGCTTCTGCAGTTAACGTTGCAACCGCTCTTAGCAGCTATTATGAGCACGATTGAAATATTTCAGGTTCCAAATATGTGGCTTCTATGAAATCTGTGTTCAGACGTCAGCGGCCGGCTCTGAGTGCTGCTCTCTCTGTCACAAAAGCACGCCTCGTCCCTTTAAAGTGGTGACATGGATAGATATGCAGAGGGAAAAGGATCTCATGGAAGAAAAGCTGCTGGGGAAATACCTGGTCTGCGCAGATAAGTTCAGTGAATAAATCAGCATGTTAGAGGTGGCCGCTGCACAGACTAGACCCACTTTTTCTATCATTGAAACAGCTTTTCTCCCATTGTAAATGGTAAAGGCAGCATAAGCTGCCAGAAATGAGGGTTTATCATTGCCTCCTAGCCAGAAGCTAGTGCTGCTCCACACTGAATGTTTCTTAATTTACATCGCTACAGCTCTTCACTTGAAGGCACTTTGCACTTCAGAAAGGAGGAGTGATTTGTCCTCTGCTAATTCTGTTCAGAGCTGTGATCAGTTCCAGCTTTTAAACTGCAGCTAACTGCGTTCCTCCCAAGTTTGCTAGTTTGGAAAGCAAAAAGCAAAGTCAAAGCCTGTGGAATGTGAGGGCCTCGAAGCCCTGCACTTGTGAGTCATCATCAGCCATGAACAATGTGCAAATCACATAATGAAGAGCAGCACACAACAAAAATCATATCTCCTCAGGGAATGGACTGCCTGGGAAGAGTTTACACCTTGTTAGTGTCTAGCAGAGTTATTACAATGACTGTCAAGGAAATCTTGATTGTACTGAGGTTCACTTTACACAAAACCACAGGAAGATGTTCCTGCTCAGTTACTCTTCTGAAAAGAGAGCTAGTACATGTGAATGTTGCCAATTGAAAAACATCACTATCCCTTTCTCATCATTTCCCCCAGCTTTAACCAGACTAAATTCAAGGAACAAATCAGCATATTAGAAATGGTGGTAGCTGGCTCTGGATCTATTTTTTTGTTTGTTTTAATATTTGAAGACTTTTTAAAGTTTATAGACACGCTTTTAAGTTTAAAGACATGGCCTGTCAGCAGTGATGGCTTGTCTACTTTTCATTTAGTAGTCAAAGTTATGGAAACCTTTCCAAGTAGAGTGAAAAGCACATTTTTCTACATTACAAACCTCCTGTAATCTGTTTCATGTGAAGGTCCAGCCTCACTATACACTGTTCCAATAACATGGTGCAACTCTTTTTTAGGAAATTGTACCTGTTTTCTTTTTTTAAATCTGCTCTGTGAAATCATGGGTGTTTATTTGGCACCGTTGTGGTTTTAAGAATTAAATCTACAATAAATCACCTTTGGGGAATGGAATTTGATCTTCAATATAGTGTCCAAACTATTCTCTCTTACATCAAGAAGGCAGAGGAACTGCAGAGAGGCTGCCTAAGGAGACAGCAAATAAAATCAGGACTTGTTGAGGACTGGAGATGGTTCCTCTCTCTACACTGGGTCCCAGCATGCAAGAGCTGAGGAAGTGGCACGATCAGAGCAAAAGTGGAGAGAGAGGTGTGAAAAGGGCTCCAGGTGGAGACAGCACAGAAGAATCAGTTTCACCATTTTCTTCCAAACCCTGAAACAGAATCCAGGATTCTCAGATCTAAAGCTTCACCTGTGACTTTGCAGCAAGTACTTGTGCAACATCTAGGCAGTGCTGCACCTTTCTTTTTTTTATTCTAGTCCCTAAAGACAAAGAAATAGCAGTGAATGTTATTTCTCATAGAGGATATCTGTGTGATAGTATGAGATGACCATTTACTATTTCCTCTGTTTTGCTCCATCTTTTTTTAAAAGGGAAAGCATCCAAGATATTTATAATATTTTATATTTTATAATACAGATTTTCAAGAAAATGAAGTTAACATCTCATTGACAATCTCAGTATTGGCCTTTTAAGAAGCAGTCTTCATTCCCTCCTTCAATCATTCTGTATTACACTCTACATGTGGCTCATGTTGGCCCCATGGTTTGTGTGCAATGAATTGTGTTCTGAAGTCTCACTACCAAGCAGCTACCATGACCTTTTGCACTGAAAAGCTTTTGGTTTCTACCTGGAAGGAATGAAAACTAGCCATGCAGAGAGCCCTGTGTGACAGTCCTGGGATGGTTCATTTAAAAAAAAGAAATAGCATAAGTAATCAGAAGCACAGCTTTAAGCAAACAGCAGTGATCCATATTAAAAAGGTTAGTATAGTTTTGGGAGCAATTCAGATAGCAAACCATGGCACTGAGCAGTCCAGAAATAAGATATGTGAAAACTTAACCTTATTCAGCCCATCACTGTGTGTTTGCGTCAAAAGATAGCTGTTCAATAACTGCAGACTTTCCAAGCAGTCCCTTGAGTCTGGCAGCAAGTTGTGAGAGCTCCTCTGACTGTCACCAGGGAAACTACAAACCCATTCTGCATGTGGTCAGCCTTCCAGAGAGGAAGCTATTACCAGGCACTACCATAGGAAAAAGCATCTCAAGACTAATTTCCCCAGCTAGAAATTGCATTACTGGTGCATATGAAAGGATAAGTTCCTAACTCTGTAGAGGCTTGTCCTGGTTTGAGTTAGAACAGAGCTAATTCTGTTCAGCGATTTTATTTTTCAGTTAAGTGTCTTCTAAGCAACTGCACTTTCTGAAGTTAATGGCGTATTTTTGCAGACAGTGTCTGCTTCTAGAAATGATAACAATTGGTGTTTATAATTACCACGAAGAACTGGCATGCACAAAGTCTCTTGCTTGTACTTGCTCCTATGAAGAACAAGATCTCTGCTAAATCTTGTACACAACATTGGGGGTGTAGAAAGTAAAAGGCTGCACCTGTTGGGAGGGGGGACAGGACAGGTGACCCTAAACTGACCGACGAGGTATTCCATCCCATATACTTCATGTTCAATAAAAAGCTGAGGGATCACTAGGGTCAATTTCTCTTCTTCAGTGGCCATAATCCAAGGAATGCTCCATCCATTCTGTCTTCAACCCCAATCAGTGTGTTCCTGAATCTGGTTCCAGAATCCAGCTCCTGAATCCAGCTCCCATCTGCCACTGAACCCAGTCTGGGACTTCCCCAATGCCTGCTCCACAGCATCAGTGGTGACAGTGATGCAATTGCCATCAGGGAGTTGGGTTCAATATTGGGTTTGTGTGTATTTGTATATATTCCATTTTATTATTACTGTTTTCATTAAAGCTGATTTAATTTCCTTTTCCAATCCATAAACCTCTCCCTTATTCCCTTTCTCTTCCCCCTTGGAAAGGGACAGGGGTTAATAGAGAGCATCTGTCATTTGTCTAGTGGCCAGCCCAACCCTAACCCTTGAGAAAGCTTCTGACGCTATGGTTAATTCAGCCAGCAAAACTATTATCAAGTTTTCTAAAGCTTTGAGTTCAAATGTGTTTTTATTTTATCTGTGTTATATGATTTAAATCTGAATAGCACCTGAAGGAAAAGCCTAAAAAATAGATGAGTTGTTGTTCTCTCCTTTGGTAGAGATCTGGAGAAAGTAGTAAAATGCAATAAACTAGAACATAATAATAGTTCAAAAATTGGAACTAAATATTAGTTCAAAAATGTCATCAGTTGTGGTATTGTTTTTTAAACTTAGCCATTTTTGAGTTCAATCAAAATATTTTTAAAAATGGTAACAATAATGTTAACATTCCCAGTGGTAGAATGGCAAATTAATTTTTAATTAAATTATAAATAATCAACACCATTATTAAAAGGGAAGGGAAAAAATGTGCTAGTTTTGAAGTCGATAGGATATAGTTCTGTGGTAACAGAAGATCAAAGATGACATAGTCTAATTAAAATATAAAATGCTACATGAATATCAAAGGGATACCGACAGCTGACAGACATTGTCAGGTAATAATACAGGCATCTGAATTCCTCTAGAAACCTCTTTGCCTCCACTGGCTCCAAACTCTGCATTTTGTCAGAGCCTGCATAGGAAATCAAATGCAAAGCTGGGAACTGAATCTGTTTTTACTGTCAGAGCTCCTCCTAGAGAGTTTAAAAGTTTCACTGATGTTATATCAGTTTGTTGGTAAACCGAACAACTTAAGCCTGAACAAAAAGTAGCAGTATTAGAGCTACCTAAAAAATTATCTTTAATCTTAAATTCTCTCCTTGCTTTCTGTCTTCTCCCTTTCCACACCTAGAAGCTTCCTCTGGGTACTGAGGGGGCTACATGGCTTCTGTATAGCAGAAGACTGAATTCCTGATTAACAGCAGTTCCTTTAATTTTAACCACAACTATTTAAGCCAAGTAACAAAATAAAAAGAAAAATCATTAATCAAATTGTGCCTCTGTTTCAGATGGATACACTACTGATGATATCGAATTTTACTGGAATGGAGGAGAGTCAGCAGTAACAGGAGTTAATAACATCGAACTCCCACAATTTTCAATCATTGATTACAAGATGATATCAAAGAGAGTGGAATTTACAACAGGTAAGCACTAGCTAGTTAAAAAACAAAGCCACCCCCTCTTCCCCAACCCAGAAATATCAGTGTCTAACTTTTGTTAGGCATTAGTCATTATATGACTTCTTTCTTTCAGGAGCATATCCTCGATTATCACTTAGCTTCCGGCTTAAAAGAAATATTGGATACTTCATTTTACAAACCTATATGCCTTCTACTCTGATCACAATTCTGTCATGGGTATCTTTTTGGATCAATTATGATGCCTCTGCAGCCAGAGTTGCTCTAGGTAACTTCTTTTTTTAAAATCACTGAGCTACATAGATACTTGTTGGGTTTTGGCAGCAGCATTAATTGTGATCTTACACATGCATCATAGGGTCTTCATTGTCAGGAAGGCAGGCAGGTGTCACCTTGCTTACATCTCAGTTTCTTGCTCTGCAGTTAAATTGGGATCCTGACGGACTTCCAGTTGCCGTAATGATTTTTGAATCAGGCCAAAAAGTATCTTGCTCCCAAACTGAAGCATAAAGGTCTAATTAGGTATTTACACTGTGCTAAGTCAGCATTTCCTTGATGGTAAAAGTCAGGCTAGATGTGTGGATGGAATGAATACTCAAGATCCTACTGACATCAGTGGAAATATACAAGCATCTACCTTTAGCCTGTATCCAGGGCTAAACTATGAGGAGATAAAGGAGTCCACCATACTCCACTGTACTGGCAGTACAAAGAACCGTACAGTGATGGATAACACAACATGATGGAAATGTTTTGCTTGCAAGCACTCCTTCAACAGGAAAAGCTGTTTTGGTACAGGCTTATATATCACTTTCTCTTCATCAAAGACCATCACTTTATCATACAACTTCTCTTTCTCCTTTCAAGCCTCTGTTTTTCAGGAAAAAGCTATACTTCTTCCAGTTCTCCAGAGCAATGCAAGCCATCCTGTGGGGCAGGGCTACTGCTGTAAATAAAGTGAGAAACATTTCCTCACATAGAAAGAACAGTGCTCAACTCTCTGCTATCCAGGTCAGCTAACAACATGTTCCCTAGCAGAGTTACTGTAAAAATTAAGGCAAGATGTACCAAGACAGTCTGAGCTTTTGAAGGCTTTCATTCACACTCTGTTGCACGGAAAGTCAAGGAAGGTGCTATCAGCTGGCCTGCAAGGATATCTTCTTTCCAGTCCTGCAAAACACATTCCCCTGGTTGTTAAGAATCTGCTGACATAATTGAGCCATCTGCATGAGAAGTGCATGGTAGCTGGGCAGTGCTGCCATTATGCTTTCATCCTCAAGTCTCCTTCCCTGTCTCACTAGTCCATGTCTTTTTCTTTCTTTCACAGGAATCACAACTGTGCTGACCATGACCACCATCAGCACCCATCTCAGGGAGACCTTGCCAAAGATACCCTATGTCAAGGCAATAGATATTTACCTGATGGGATGCTTTGTGTTTGTGTTCCTGGCCTTGCTGGAATATGCCTTTGTAAACTACATATTCTTTGGGAAAGGACCCCAACATCAAAAAAAGGCAGCAGGCAGGGCAGGAAAGAAGAGCAGACAGGAAACAAATAGAATCCAGGTAAAATGTTCAAGCTAACTTTTCAAATGTTATTTCTGCTGTGACCATGTTGATGTATATGATGATAGAGATAAATGCAGTTTGAACACATGCAAAAAAGCATTTAATTGTCTAGAGGAAAATAGTATTTTAAGGAGATTACAGTAACATATGGTTTGTTCCATCTTCAACTGAAAACAGAATAAGAAACTACAGAAAATGCAAATGAATACTCAGAACAAGCATTTCTTTGCAGCACAGAAGAAATACAAGGGGTACAATGAACTTAAATATTTGCCATTTCAACTGTGTATTTCTTTGCTGTAGAAGTGAAATGTTTATTATACAGTTCTTTACACATAGGAACTTCACCAAAAAGTAGAAAATAAAGACAAGCACTGTTGCTTCAGTGAGTTCTGAATGAAGCCCACACCACTGAGCTCCAGGAACACAAGAAGGAGGATGCTCGGCTATAATAGCTTTCACAGATGTCAGGATTTTTCCCTCAGGCTAAATTCTAGCCGACCACAGCTACCTCCCCTTAAAAACCAAGCCAGACAAACTCCAGGAAGTAATACTATGGACATTTTTTTTAACAGGGAAAAGTTTAATTTAGAAGTACATCACTGAGCACTTGCAAACTTATATAAACCTATTTTGTTTTTTCCCAGTTTTTCAGAAATAAGCACTTTCCTCAAGTGTATTTGGCCCACTCTGACTCAGAGGAAAATACATATCCTAAAGAGCCAAAAATTTTCTTTTGTCCTCTGCTTTTCTCACAATACATTACATCCAAGTATTAATGAGATCTTATCCAGGCTGTTGTATAAACTTCTGTACTGTTGTGGCCTGAAGTAATAACATTTGGACAAAATTGTACTTGAGCCCTCTATTCAGCTTGAAGAATAAGGTGGACACATAAAACTCTAGCAGGTAAGACTTCAGCTTGATGGATGGATGCAATTTCACATACATGTCAGGAAGCGCATTTCAGAAACACTGTGATATTTTATTAGTCCTAGAGTTGTATGTCTTGTGTCCCAGCAGCCACACCACTACAGCTGAGCATCATTAACAGAGTTATCATGTCCTCCATCTCAGTGAACTCACAAAACCATTAAAAGTCCTTGCCTGCATTTGCCTCCTGTCCCAATGTGTAGGAGATGCTTTATTACAGTAGGTGCACAAATTCAGTTCAGGCTCCAAGGTCCCACAAAGTATTGTCCACAGAGCAGAGGAGATAAGCCACCTGGTTTTGGATTGTTGGGCACAGCTGCTGTCTGTCTGTTTCCATGGAAGATAAGGAAGGGGAAAAAAACCCAACATAACAATCGAAACAACAAAACCCACAATCTCTGACCAGCCTCAACAGCTCCTGAGATAATCCAGCCCAGGTGAGAAGCAGCACAGCAAGTGTTCACAATGAAGTGGAAGTAACACATCTCCAGAGGTCAGCCTTGGCTACATGGGTCGAAGTGCATTGAACTGAGCAAAGGATGAGAAAGTATAAAGGATAAGAGTACAGGTAAGCTCTTTTTCCTAGATATTTGGAGAGTTTAACTAACAAAAAGCCTTAACTCATGACTAAAAGCTTTTGTCTAAATGTTATGCTGAGAAAGATTATGCTGAGACCAGTACTCAGAATGGTATGGAAAGTATTTACAAGCACACTTGAACTTTCCAGAGCACCTCATGCATACACCAGCATATTTCTGACAGAAAACAGGAGGTATACACACTCTGTACCAGGATTTGTAAGTGCTCACATTTTAGACCGCAATTCCATTCTGAGTCTGGGAATGTTTCAAGTGAAGAGACTGTTTTCTGTCTGTACAGTGCAGGTTTGCGATTTTAGATAGATATATATATACACATAGACACATACACATGAATGGATATCAACAGATTTTGTTATCCTACTGGAGATATATTGATGTGGGACCTTGTGAACATTTATTTTACTCAGTGTGGAAATGCTGATGTCCAACAGCCAGATTTCTGTCTTTAGCAGGAAGAATGCACGGACTGGAGCAGTGGGACACAGTAAAATTATGTAATCTCTAGTGAAGACAGCCCCCAGTCCCTCTCCACCATGTTTTGAGATTTTTCACTGGTATTATGATGTCTGTATCAGAGCAGGGGAAAGTTTTTTTGCAGCACACAAGAAGTACAGCTGTAAGTATATACAGTATATAGGATATTTTTTTTCCTTTTACTCTTGACCTATAACCTATACAGGGACCTATAACCAATAGAAGATATCTAACAGTACTTCCTCTCTTTGTGACAGGTGAAGATACTGGTCATTCCTATGTGACAACTCCCACAACTAAGAGTTCAAATTCTTTCACCACATAACAAAAGTGATAGATGTGAGCAACACTCAGCAAACTGACCATGATATTAACATAGTATAGAGAAGATCAGATGGAAAATGAAACCATACTGCTGCCTCATGTTTGACTGTTCCTTGCTCTACAGACCAAAGAAGATGGAAATAAAGCCTCTCAATTTTCACAATTAAGCCATTTTAATTTTTAATATGCAAAAAAAATACTAATTTGTAGTAAACAAGCTTTCTGTTTCTCTGAATAAAGCATGAAGACTGTTTATATCTCCTTGTCCATTTGTCAAAGCTAGATGTCACTGAAGAAACCACCATAATTATGGACAAATAGGACAAACTACCCAGAAGAAAATATTTAGATAGTCCATGCATGCAACTGCTTCTGTTTGCCAGAAAATTATAATGTAAATAATCATTACACAGACAATATCTCTTAAGCAAGAGAAAGAGATAGGATGCAATCATAATGTGAGTGGGAAAGGGGCTGAGCCATCAAGGGGTTCATAAACGGCAACACAAGGCAGGTGATAGATGGTCTCCTGCTCCTCAGTTCTGCACATCACACCTTCCTTTCAAACCTTCTGTGAATCACAAAGTACTTGGGATGGAAACACAGAGACCAGCCACAGGTTCCAAGGAAAACATATGATTTTCCGGTATAGTGGCTACTGGAAGGAGAAAAAGGAGGGAGCACAGAAACAGATCAAGATTCAAGTAAATTCACACCTGGGTAAGTATAGCCCTGCTGAGCATAACCCACTTCTTTGCAGATCAGACTGTGATAACACTACTGTATTTGTTCCAACAAGACAGCTTGTATGAGTAACATGGCCCTGAATCTTTCATCTTAAGAGAAAGAAAAGACGTTTTTGTATTAAGAAAAAAACAAAAGTTCTTACCTTTTATCTCCCAACAGTTAACAAAAAAAGTAGGTAGATAAAAACCCGCTCCAGACAGCACTAAGCCTTTGAGACCCATCCTCTGTTAAGGAATGCCAGCATGCTCTTCCCTTAGAGTGGATTGACTACTTTTTATGTGGTCAACACAGGACTGTTGGGGAGATGGGGAAGGGTTTATTACTTCTGGTATTTCACACTTACAGTATCAGTTGATGCTCCTAAGCAGGAAATTCATTTCCTAAGTAAACATACAAACCAGATTATTATTTTTTTTTTATGATGTTCCCTGAGCACAGAACAAGGCTTTTCCATCACTGATGAAAGTTGATATATATGTACCTGTGCTGATTTAGGCTCCAGGTACTTCCAGTGCATACAAACACTTGAAAATCTATAAACTCAATATAGCTACACATTCAATATAGATACAAATGTCATTACACCACACTCTCATGCATCTGAGGAACACTTAACTTCAATAATTATACCAGATGACTAATACAATGTCAGCTTTAGATGCTTTGACATCCTCCTTACGTATTTCCCACGAAAAGTTCAAAAGACAAAAGAAGTAGAAATTCTTCAGCTTTCTACAACTTTAGGCAAAAAGTATGCATTGTACAGAGAAGGCAAAGTGTGTATGTTCATGCAAACACACATTTAGTCTCAGAACATTTAAGCAAGAAATTCTGTTATCCTCTGTGCAATGGTCAGTTTATGTAATAAAATTTAGGGCATTCCAGTTAAAGAACAAGATGACATTTGAAAGAATAAATGTGTTACATCCAAGCATGGGAGAAATACTCTAGGCTTGATATGGCTCATCTTTCCTACCTAAGGAAGGGACTGAGATACTTCTACTCCTAAGCAGGCAGCCAGTTAGTGGGCCAGAAAGCTGAGCAGGCAGAGCCTTATCTCTTCCATCCCCATTTTTTGTCATGCCATCCGATGCAAATGTGCAAAGACTGTGTACAACTGTAGTACATATCTGATGTGGGGAAAGAGCCTCATCTCTGAGACATGGGGTGGAATAAGTTAAAGCCTGCTGGCTGTTTCTGATGCACAGGCTTCATCCAGCACAGGACCAAGAACAAGCCCCAGATAACCTCATATTAAGTAAGAAAGAAAAGATTTTAAGACAGAAAATTTACAGCTTTCACTGTGCACATATTTGCTGTCAATTCATTCTAACATTAACAAAAACAAAACTAATAACAAGTCTCTTTGGGGGATTGCTTAACAATTTGTACATTTCCCAGATTCCTATCCCTATGCTTCAGTAACAGAACCTCAGCTGCACAAGTTGTAAGAATATTTTGGAGTGAACTTCAATAAATACTGAAAGGGTTTTCAATGATGTGGGAAATTAGCTATTAGTCCAGCTTCATGTCACACAAGCACAGAATTTGACCCAGGTACATAAGAAGAGCTTTTATGCTCCTCTGAGCTAATTTATTCAAGATCAGCATAAAGCCCTTTGTTCTGAATTGCAAAGGCTGCAATTCAAAGACTGAATTGCTTCATTATGTATACAAATCATCCTGCCTAAAATGACTTAAATAAACTCATTTTAAAATATAACAGGTTCATTCGTAACACTTAAAGCAGAAATTCATATGCTGCTTGGTTTATAATAAACTGTCAGAGCATTTTAGTTTAAGAAACATCCCTATGAATCACTTTAGATTGTAGGCAGTTATGAGTTGTCTTCACAAAAGAGAAGCCATAATAACTGCTTAATGATGCTTGCACCATTGTTACTACTATTATAACCTTAAAGTCAATTATTTTAAACACTAGATTATGTAATCAAAGACAGCTCAAAGAGCTATTTTGTAAAACCGGGAAGGAAAAGTTGACATATCAAAATGTCTGATAATTAAAAAAATTCTCTTTTCACACAAAGACAGTTCTGAGATCATTGTTTTTCTCCACAGAAAATGTCAGAACTTAGGAGTCATGAATAGTCTCATAGTTTTGGCAGTCCTATGGAGAGTAGAAAACCTTAGCTTGGATCTTCCTTCTGCTTAAATTTGAAGACTTTACTGAAAAAGTATAAACTGTGTAGCCCATTTCTCAAGTAAAGATTGTAAACACCATGCTGGTTTGTGAACAGATGGCCTCCATAACCCAGAGTATGTGAGTTTTTTCCACCAAAACAGCCGTAGGAACTGGGATGTTCCTGCTGAGTGCTCATTTCAGTGTGCACAGAATCAGATGCTAAACCTGACTAGAGCATTTTCTGTCTGTGGTGACATATTACTCCATATAGAAGACTTTTCCCCCATAGGTCTCCTGGGTGGCTTTTGTACAAATAGCCTCTTCCCTTCTTTGTTTTCAGTTAGTAAGTGCTTAGTCTGGCACACTGTAAATATGCCAGCAGTCATTACACAGTGTTTTCTCCTTCTAGTGATGGGAAGAAACATCTTCCACGCTGCCAGGTGGAACCGAGGCTTTCTCTGGCTTCCAGCTTTCCTCTGCAGCAGTCCTCAGAGACTGGGTTTCACGGTGTGCTCTGCTTGGAGTTTTTTCTTGAACATACTTCAAACCTGCTGTAGATTATTATATCATTTCCTAGCTCTTCTATGTCTTGCTAAAAATGTAAAGCTCAGAGTGCAATGCAAGCAGTGCATATCACTGGTACTTCACAAGACTAGACATTGTCAATAACTATTTTTTTTTCCTTGGTATAAAGGCTTCCCCAGACAGCCATGGAATAGATTGTAATATATTTGGGGTAGGTCCAACACCACAGTTCAAAAAAATCAATTTTAATACTTAAGCCTCAGGGCAAAGTCTTTGAAGTTTCACTTAAGAGATCTGTGTCCTGATGTGTATTTCCCTCATATGAGCTACAGTGGATGTTTAAATATCTGTGAATTTGAAACGCCTACGAAGTCTTTATGGAGAAGTCAGAAGTCATCCTGGAAACACCAAAAATCTGTTCCTATGAAAGGTTTTACCACAAACATAGAAAACTAAAGATGAGTGAAAAGCTGAACACTTTGTAGCAATGCAGCCACTCACGGTTAATTACATTCATATATAAAAAGGCAATGATATTAAAATATTTTATATATACATATATATAATTGTTTTCACTAGACATGTAAATGCCGGTTACAGTTTGCAGTTCTTTGCTCAGGTACATAAAACAGTGCCTTAACTGATGGCACAAATAAAGTAAGTGAAAAAAATATTTGAAACAACTGCTTCTGGTACCAACATATAAAAGTGGAACTGAATGTAAAGTTTCATTGAGTAAAATGGCTTATTCTATCTACACATGAGTGTTGTGCCAGTTCAGCCATCATCAGTTTATGCTGCCATCAGTTGCCTGATCCCACAGGCCAACACTGAACTCAGCAACATCCCCTCAGAAGTCTTCTTTTAAACAATCCTGCCATAGGCTCCTCTGGGCCCAGCTCCTCTGCTGCCCACTGTGGTGCTAGCGTTGCCTGCTGGACACAATGGACATAGATGGCCCCTCACATGGAAGGACATCACTGAGAAAGCTCAGCAAGATGTGACCAGACCCAACAGAAGCCACACCCAACAGGAAGTTCCTCCAATTGATCGGCTCCTGGTTGATATAGTCCTGTCCTCACCCACCACCCCAACCACAACCACCTGGGTGAGACCGGGGCCACAAAAACACAGGTAGGCCAGGTTCTGCCTCTGGAACATGAAGCCAGTGCGGGAAACAAAACATTCTGCTGGGTTGTGACTTATCGACAGGTCAACTCCTACTTGGGGCCCGCAACTCAGGCCCCCAGCACTTAATTGAGCAAGCTATTGCTACGCTGTGGGAAGTAAGGATTTCCATCTCTGCAATATAGTAATTCTCCAAAACTAATTTTAATCACAAGCATCTTACGATAACTGATAAAACGCACATGTATCTACATGCTCTTCATATAATGAATTCATTGTTACAAAACTGTTTTTGAAACTAATCTACAGCATTAAAACTGTATAAAACTTAAAAAAAAGGGCAGAGACAGTAACATTTTATTTTCACCTTGAGTACATGAAAGCTGGCGGTATCAGGTCACCAGACATTAAAAATCAGTATTTCATACAGACCATGATCTAAATTAAGGATAAAATTAGAACAGTCTTACCTTACAGGGGATGAAGTAACTAATTGAATCAAAAGGTCTCAGATCGAGAAACCAGGTCAGGATGGAAGCCACTCAGATGCTTAATAGCTAATTTGACACTAGTTGGGAAAGTGTGTTCAGTATCTATTCACTTTTGTCAATGCTTTACTAGACAGGACTGTCCCTGTAGCTCCATCAGTGCCTCAGCAGTAGAGCCAGAAGGTACCTGTCTGTCTGGGAAACACCTTGGGGTGGCTGAGGAACTTGTCTAATTCACATTCCTTCCTTGACACAGGTTGATCCCCAAGGAAACATGCTTCTTAGCCCACTTGAAATACGAAATGATGTCAGGAGCTCAGATGTGTTCACAAGCCTCCGTGACCCCCGAGCCACCACGTACACATACGACAGTGCCAACCTGCAGTACAGAAGAGCCACTTCCAGCAAAGACGTCTACAGTAGGAGTGCTCTGGATAGGCACAGGCTTCATAAAAAAGGACACATACGAAGAAGGGCATCCCAGATCAAAGTCAAAATCCCTGATTTGACTGATGTTAACTCAATAGACAAGTGGTCCAGAATGGTCTTTCCTATCACATTTATTCTTTTCAATGTTGTTTACTGGCTGTATTATGTGCACTAATTAATGCAATAATGTTACCACCATAGAGTAACATAATTACACCTGTTTCTTTTCCTTCTCAATTTTGTTAACTCTGAAGAACTGTAGTAGTTGTAACATTACATGTTCAAGGTAAGATACTCAGCTATTGAATACTTCTAGATTAAGTTTTCCAAAGAGGAAAAAAAAAAAACAACAAAACAAAATGACCAAAAACCAGCCTCACTATATTCAAATCAGAATAGTATAGATTTGCTCTTGAAGAGCATTTTCAACAAAAGTACTAAGCTTAGACTTTTTACAAAGCATCTGTGCCTCACCCATTACCTTTCCGTACCCATTTTTATCCTTTTCTTAAGTGGAATAAAAGTTAGTCCTACTGTATTTCTTGCCACATATGGGCAGCACACAGCAGCATGCTTCCAAACAAAACGGTAAAACAACTCAAAGTAGTATTGTCACAGTTTTTCAGCATTTAGAGTGTAGAGAAATTTGAAGAAATAGCTATTTGAAGGATTATAATTATTACATCACACATCATTTCAAAGTTAATAGTTATACAAGGAAGTATTTCCATAGTGTCTGTGAAAAGTATCACTCAAGGAGAAGTCAATTCACATTTTGAAGAGGCAGGGATCTTCAAAAGAAAGAAAGGGCAGCAGAGACAAACCCACTGAATTCTGAGTTTCCAACTAAGGAATCAGATGACTGGATCTAACTGGAATTTTGTTATTTCCACAAAGTAGCAAAGTTGAAATTGATGAAAACAATTGTGCCATCTGTAATTCTGTATTAAAAAGTAGAAAACAAATGTGTTCATTCCTGTAAGCAACTACTGAGGGCTACCCCAGCCCAAGAGTGGCCACTTTTCTTGACTCCCAGGTTTCCTATGATTGGTAATTGCAGTATGTTCTCCCAAAAGTCAGCAGATGTCTAGGAACAGATCTGAGCATCGTTCTGCACAGTTTCCTACAGATTTCCTTACTCAACTGAGGGACAGGAGATATGGCTGAGTCTTACGGTGCACTGGTGATGTTGGGTACTGCTCCTGAGGAGTTGCCTCCTCCCACCAGGCTGCTTATTGCCTGACACAACTTCAGCCAAAGAGCCATAGGTGAAGTGCTAGCAAGGTCTATGTGACTGAGAAGCAATACATCAGTCATCTCCTATCTGTACCAAATCAATTTCCCTTCTCTATTGCCAGTTTTTTCCTAATAGTGTTTACACAATGTTGCCTAACATAGCATTTTATTGAAACAGAACTATTATAGATTACATTTTATTCTGTGTTGGAAGTGTTTCATACTTTTAGGAGAGTCCAAATATACAAGCCAACAGAGTCTGTGTATGTACTGAGGTGCTTGTTATCACTGTCAGCTGGTACAGAAAGAAATATTGATAAGGACAGGAGGCAGCAATACCCCACCACTAGGAGTTAGCAAGGAATACAAACCAATGGTGTGGAAAGCTTCTTCAACAGTTCCTCACTGTCTGGCAGTAAGGTCAACTGATGACTTTATCACCAGGTAACATTACAACTCTTTAATCAGAATGTAATAATAAATGAAACACACCTACATGTTAATGTTTGTCACATCCTGCAAGACCTGGACCTCCTAACAGATCAGGACCTGCTGCCCCTTCTTTTTGTTTGTGCAGCAGGCTTCTGCAGACATGGTCCGGAATGATAAATCACCGAACAAGAAAGAGAATAGGTTGAATTTACTCATTAAAAAAAAAACAACCCAGGTGGCTGCAAAACAAACATTTGACATCAAATGGCTCTTTCAAACAGGCTACAACTTGTATGCCTATCCCTATGCTAAAGCAACTCCAAATAAGTTTTCAACATTTGCCACCAAAATAAGAACTGCCATACATCATCCCACATGGGACATTTTATTTATTTTTTTAGTCAAATTTAAACAATGTTTAGATCAAGAATGATCAGTATCATAAAATAAACAATGCATAGGCCATTTGGAAGTCTTTCACATTAAGCAAACTGAACTTTTCATAACCGAAAAAAGTAGTTCCAGGAGGCAGACAGAAGTAGGGTCAAATGTGCTGTCCATTCCAAACATACATCTCATTAAATGGTTTTGAATTCAATGAACTGGCACTAGACTTTACAAACAGAGAGATTAAGTCCACGAGAAAATGAACTTGCCAGCTTTGTTATAAACAGAAATAAATTCAAATAAAGTAATACATTTTGCAGACTTGTAATGTAAAATACTCTGTGAAATCCAAGTGTCAGTGATGCATGTTTTTGCATTACCTGATTTCCCAAAGTTTTTCACAGACAGACCACAGGTCAGTAATTTAACCCAGCTGTTCCAGTGGTGTGGAGACATTATAACCCCTCTGTACAGCTACAGTGGACATTTAGGAAGAGCTAACATCCAACACGACATTGAAACAAGAATTTTGGTTTTTAAAAAAGGATCCTTTGTCTTCTATTACATGAGCAAGGACTTTACTAGTTTTGAGCATTTTTTCTTGTAGACTTCTAGCATTTGCATACACATAGTTTCTGTCTTATGCATCATCCAGCTATTTCACACACAGATGTTAGGCACATGGACTAAAAGTTACATTGTACAGTTCCAAGCAAAAAAAAAGGACATGGAGTAGAGGAAGGGCCATTAACAAACCAAGAGCAGTGCAAACACAAAACTCCTTCAGAATGGCATGTTTCAAAACAGCAGGGTCTATCCTCATGCATCAGGAGTCCTTCAACACATGCCACCAACATAAACCCCAGCCCTGCTGCCAGTTTTGAATGGCACACACCAAGGCCTGGCTGCACTGAGAGCTGGAAGTCATGATCTTCAATGAGCTCGGCACAAAGTTTTGCAGCAGGTGCTAATAACCTCACCACAAATGGCAAGAGACCTTTACTGCAGGCAAGCAATATCGTAATCCAGAGCCAGCATGTCCTGCTTCCCACTGAGCTCCTATCTGCACATTCACCCATTTACTCTGGTAAAGAAAACAGAATTTGGCATACAAGCTTGCAAATTACATCGAATTTAAACTAAAACCTCTTTCAAAGCCTCAAAAGAGAGTTAAATGTAAAACTTAGTAGCAAGGTATGTAACAAAAACTATCATGTTTCCCCTCTTTTAACTACTTTTAGGAAAAAAAAGAAAAATTTCTCACTTGATAGCAGTAGCTTGGCAGCAAGAAAAAGGCAGTGGTTATCAGAGGCTCAGGATGGAAAAATGTGCCTGCTTATGGGTTACCCAAGTACATTGCCATCTGGAGCTAGAAATTAGTGAGTATAAAAGAAACACAACCTGTTCCCATCAGTAAGTTGGAGTCATTTGTCTGGCTTTCAGCAATAAGGGTGAATAACGCTGTAATGCTAAGCTCAATCGCTGCTGTACTTCGGTATTTAGTTTGCCTGCCCTAAGGAACCAGACTTTGGGATCAGTATAGACAAGGTCCTATTGCTAATTAGATTTCAGCTAAACTCTCATACAATTTGTGCAGCTGTCTCATGCAATTTGCACTGGAAGTCCTTCTTAGCTAGATTTCCCAAGGATATGAGCTTCTCCTGTCCCTAAGTGTGTCTGTTCCTGTACCTGTCAGGGAGTCTCCCAACAATATTTGAATCCATTGGCAGTTTCAACCAAAGATAACACAACAATAAGGATCTATGAGATACTACATTCTTAAAAGTTTCAGCAAAGCAGCTAGCTGACCAGAAGACAAAACTCATGCTAATCCACTCTTCTTCTCTGGCAGAAAGGGACTCCATGAACCCCAACCTTATTAATCACAAAAAATAATATTAGCAATATCACAGTAGTATTTCTGACAACATTCCTGTGCTTTATGCTACCACTGAACAGCACAGAAGTTGCAATTTTGGTGTTACCTGCTGGTTCACCTTGTTCACCTTTATAAAAAATGTTCCATCCCCTTGTACTGCAAGTGGATGATTTCTTGAGCTAAATCGTGAGGAAATTCATCCAGGACTGGGGGTCATCTTCCACCAGCTGCTTCTGCTTCCCATCACTGATAAACCTCTGTCTCCTCTCGTGAATTACCACATACTGAGGATGCATTGCTAACACTGCCTTGGGAATATTTGTCAAAAAAGGGGCTGTTATATTGGTTATGTGCAAAAAAAAAATAAAAAATTAAATGGTTCCTGCATTGCAAAGCATAGAAAACCACATCTGTGACTGTGCAAGCATCCTTCTTTCTACCCCCATGGGCATCCACCCTGCAGCCCAAAGAAGGCAGGAGATCACAGAAGAATACTGAATTTCAGCATGTAATGATACCAAAATGTATATGCACAGGGTGAAAGAATTAAGAAACAAATTACAAACCTGGCATTTCTTAAAGGAAGACCAGGTGACTTTGGTTTACTTCCTGTCTTGGAGTACAGAGTGAACTCTATGTTGTTTGCTCCTTGGCATGTTTATTTCTTAATTTTTTTATAAGTAATTTTGAGTCTTCAAGTGTTAAAAACATCACCTGTGTCAGTGCCAGTTTAAGAAATGGCCTGGTAGTCATTCTTTTACACTTTTATTCTTGGCAAAATCCAAATGCATTTGAGTATCATTACCAACAAGGAGCTAAAACAATTACAGGGCAGCAAAAGCACATCATCTCTACAGAGATGGTCTCTGATCAATAATGTCTTTTAACTCACCAATGGCTAGTTGTAACTGTGCATCTCACATTGAAGCATAAAATACCAATCACACCACCAGAAATATTCATAAAGATGGTTTTCTTTGGCAGACTATGCATTTCAGTGAGACCATCAGCAAACTGGTTTGCATCTGTGAACGTATCAGCTTCCCTGTTCCTGTCTCTAAACCATCATGTGCTGTTTTGATCTAGCTGACACGTATCACCTGATTTTTTTAGACTTTCAGAGGCAACTAACTGAATATTGTGTGCTGCTTCAAACAGCAGCTTTACAATACACAGCTGGCAAATCATCATTTTGAGAAAGAGCTGAATGAGATTTTAGCATTGGTAAAAATTCAGGATTGGGGTTTACAAAGGCAGTTAATAGGAGTTCTCATCAGATCATCCGGTGCTTGCTCTGGCTCCCATCTAAATCAGTATCTACGGAAAAATGGGAGATCTGAAACCTCTGCATTCCCAAGAAACAAAATTCATTCTTTCACTACAGTGATCAAAAAAAAAAGTTATTTAATCCATATGATACTACGAATCCTTCCCCCCAAATAGATTACCATCAAAACAGTCCCTGTAGACCTGTATTAGTACTTTCCACTTTCCAGTGTGTAGCTAAATTAGCTGACTAACCTGATGTAAAAAATTGTCAGAGCCTTCCCTGTGTAGAAATCCTGCTGGTGCTAGGACATATGAAGAGTACCTTTGAGTAAAGATCCCAGCGTAGGATATTGACAAACGTAAAGTGGATTTATAGAAGTGAAAATCTTTATAGACTATCCTGACACACTTAGGAAAGTACCAGAAAAGTAAAATCACCTTTATTTCTAGTACTTCACTATAAATATTAATTCACAACTCAAAAGTGATAACAAAGTGTACATACTCCAGGACAAGGTGTTACTGGTTCTTAAAACCACCTTTCAGATAAAAATATAATCAAGTTTCAGGATGTTTGCTAACAGAAAGGCTTGCTCCAGAACTCAGAAGTGTTCTACAGGCTTATGTACATCTTTTAAAACACAGCTTTTGGCCTACACAGTTGCTTTGTTGTAAAGGCAGTTTTTTACAGTAGTCACTTCCATACCAACAGTTCGCTGGTCAGATCCAATTCTGATTCACTTTAGTGTGCCAAGATCTAAGCTGAAATGATTGCAAGAAAAATGTGCTTTTTCTGAAATCAAGGGAAGATTTCTATGAAATGAAGTGAAATGAATGCCAGCAGAGTGCAAACAACATTACTTTTATAATTCACTTACATATTTTGTATCAAGATATTCTCACTATGCAATGTGAATTGCCGTGATTTTTACATGTTGAAATGAAAACTTCATACAGTGTGTTCATTATATGTACTATTTTTGTTAGGACTTTTGGTTCAAAGAACTTACAGTACAAAATTTTGTTTCTGATCTTAATTACATGCTTAAAGAGGTCTGTACATAGTACTTGCAACCCCAGAGGTTTCACCAATATATTCATGACGTTTTCCTTTTCATAGAATCATTAAGATCGGAAAAGACCTCCAAAATCAAGTCAAACCATCAACCCAACACTACCATGACCACTAAACCATGTCCCTGAGCACCACATCTACGCATCTTCTAAATATCTCCAGGGATGGTGACTCCACCATATCCCTGGGCAGTCTGTTCCAATGCTTGACCACTCTTTCAGTATTTTTCTAATATCCAATCTAACTCTCACCTGGTGCAACTTGAGCCCATTCCTTCTCATCCTATTGCTAGCTATTTTGGAGAAAAAAAAAACAAACCAACACCCACCTCACTACAACCTCCCTTCTGGTAGTCACAGGTTTTTTTAGCCCACAGAACCCTGAAGTGAGCTGCTCTGTAGAGGCAAACAGTAGGAGAATACAAACACATCCCTGAAACTGGGCAAAGGGGGGAGCATCACCTGGGAACAACCGTTACAAGTTAGTGCTGTGGGATGTGCAAACACCAAAGCCATTCAACTTACCATAACCAGCTCAACTAGAAAGAGCTCAGGCCTGGAACACAGAAAAATACATCAAAATGGGCAAAGTGAGCAGACAGGCAAAGACAAAATTAAAAGTTATTTAATGTTAATGGTGTCTCTTTAAACTCCTGTACCTTTGGTCCAATTCCTACACCTTCAGATTTCCCCTGATTCCCACCTTAGCCATAAACTCCAGTGGCTTTGTGAGTGATGCTCCCCATATCACAGCACCTCCACAGCTTTTGTTACTGGTGCAGCTCTTGTATTTCACTCAGGTCCAACCACACAGTTCCTGCAAGGCCTGTGACGTGCACTGCACTGCTCTGTACTGTATGAGAACCTATGTAGAAATGCAACATCAACTTCCTTACCTAACCTCTTGTTCTTCAGCCCTGAAGGGAACATGGCCAGACATACTTGACAAGACATGCTGCTGACCACATGAGCTTATTTTAGGTGTTTCTGTTACACATACATTTTTCCTATTCACTACCTTTTCACATCTACCTGTATTCATGGAAGTATATGTTGAAGTTGACACCAGTATAGTGTGTTTTGAGGAATCTCCAGCTTTTTACATCAACTTGGCCTGGTAATCTCCACAAATGCCTTTATGCATCACAGCTAGATACCTTACTTGCTCCAGAAGTACCCACTTCTCAGAGCAGAGAAGGGTGGGTTGGATAACCTAACCTCCAGAGGCACCTTCCAACCCAAAACATTCTGTGATTCTATAGTGCTTCTATTTGTAAAGCTGATTCTTCCCAGCACCTAAAAAGATTCAGAGTTTAGTGATTAATAAATCAAGAAAACAACTTACTGTAATTATTCACACAAAATCAAGTGTTTATTTACTATTTACAAGTATAAATACATTAATGCTACAAGTACTCTGTCATCATCTTCATTATCATGACAACTTAGACAACATATTATGCAAGTAAGATGCCTTAGTTTTGCTAGACACCTGTGCAGTCATTGCCAAAGTCTAACCAAAACAATATGGCACTTGTCATAAGTGATACTTCTCCATAATTTTAGAAATCTTCAGTGCTAAAAGCAACTGTACATTGGATTTTTATATTTTTAGTCAAACAGATACAAGATTTTATTATTTTCATCAAGGATTAATAGTTTATTTGGTCACAGGTCACAACAGTCTTCTCACTTCAGTATTTTATAGCATCAACAACTTTTGGCTTTGCAGAGAACGTTTTGTTTGTTTGTTCAAGTCAACTGGGGAGCCACTGCCAGCCCATACTGTCCATGATCTGAATTCCATCATTTCAGTTGCAAGACAACCTTCAAAAAGGAGAAAAAGAATGAGATTAAAGTTGCATGAGACCAAAACGTAAGCTGTCTAGGAAATACAGTTTTCTGTTACAGTAGAATATGCAACATGTCCTTTCTCTGGATAATACATCATTCCTCTGTCAGCTCTTTTACACCCTCACGGGACTATTGCTTCCAATAACATCCTTTAGCACTCTCTGCACAAAAACCATTCCTCAGCTCCCTGTAACCAAAAAGCAGAATGGTAGTTTCCTGGTCCAATGAGATTCCCTTCACACAAAGCAGAACCAAGTGATCATTTCTAGACTGAGTTCCTCCTTGTGCATGCATAAAACTAAGGAGATTACAACATCCCACAGCTTCCATACCAACCTTCAAGCATAACAAAAGGACTGTGGAGATTGTTGGGGTCTGCATAGTGTAGAGTTACAGACAAGCTACTATTTTTATTTTGTTTGGGATGGAAAAATCCAGGGGAAAGAAAGCTGTTAAGGGCTCTCATTTCATGAGAGCACCACCTGTATCTGGACTGAGGCATTTTTCTTGCTGGGAACTGTGTATTCAGAGGTTTCACAGCTTCATTAAAGCAACCATTAGACATAATCTTAGTGTCTTCCTTAATTCAAAATATTAACAGTGCTATTATAACTTAGTGTTTAACTCTATGACTTATAAATTTATTCTTTTCAGTTGTTACATACTGATGGAGATTTTTCCTCAATATTGGTCTACAGATTCCAGCTATAGCATCATAACATGACATAAAACATCTAAAGAAACTCCTTACTTGCTAAATGTTACGAAGCAACTGGAAGCTGCTAACTTCTGAAACATATTGATACAACACTTACACATCCAACCTGCAATATGTCAGAAATTCCATCTCCCAGGTAACAAACATTTGAAGACATTTTCAGATTTAAAACAAACAATTTTTTAAAATCCACTTTTCTTCACAACAGAGCCAGAATTAATCCTGAAAGGTAACTGGACAAGGAAGGACTCCGAGGTTCGACTTATCACCAGGGTAAAAGTCAGATGACACTTCTTCCCCTAACAATTTTTCTTCAAATCCTCACTTCCCTTAGTCATTTCTATTAAGAAATCTGAGACACTCCAAATAAAATTTAATGCAAAATTTTCTTCTTGGGTTACTGTATTGTAACACTTGTAACCTTATTCATGATTTACTATGACATGGAAGTTAAAGCACTCAATGTAAACCAAACTACCCTCCCACATTCATTCCCAGCCACTGACATTTTGTGAAGCTGGGGAAACGCTGGAGTACTCTCCAATCTTTCAAAATCAACTCTCATGTGACAGTTCATAATTTCATTTGCTTCTCCTCCTATTCTTACAAGACCTGTTAATGGCAGTCTGAACAGACTATTATGCTTATCAGGATTCTAATAAGGATTGCTGAAAAAAAACCCACCACCAAACCTGAAGTCCATCCAAGATAGTCTGCCTTATGATAAGGCTTTCTGTAACACAATAGTTATTTTGGTAGTGACTGACTGACTTTAGGTTTTAGGCAAGATAACCAGAACAAAAAATTTTGTTTAAAATAAACTCAGTAATCAGGAACAAAGGACGGTATCAGTAAAAGTTACCTTATTAGCGGCCTCCAGTGCATTTATTAGGTTCTGCAACTCTTCCTTATTCATCTCTATAGAAATTGGCTTAACTTCACCATTTTCTCTCACATCCAAATCAAGATTGACAAGTGGCAGTTGCAGCATGGAGATCTTATCGCTGGAGAGAGCAAGCTATGCAGATTGATGGAACAACAACAACAAAATGTAAAGTGAGCATTTTTAATCTTTCATCTGCACTTTATATTAAACAGGTACTACCAGAACAAACATCAACCTGACAAAACTAACTTTCCACAAGACATCTCTGCAGTTTGGGGGTTTGGTTTTTTTATTTTTCTTTCCTGTTGTTGGGATTTTTGAATACCAACAATATATTGAAATACTCAAACCTCTCTTCATAGCAGTACATTTGTTAACAACGATTTATTGCTGCTACATTTTTGTATTCTAAGTGAAAAGAACAGACATATTCGATCACAGCAAGTATATGAATTCTGAAGTCACTATATTCAAACAGTTCTAGTAATTAACAAGTAAGAAGGGTCTTATAAAAGTGGATAGTTGTGCAGTGCAGTTTTCAACTCTCTACAGCTTATCAAACACTGTCAGATATTCTCTGACAAACACTGACGAAGAGGATTATATATTAATTGTGCTTTTTTTTGCTATTATACTCACTACAGTAAAAATTAGGCTTTTAAGTTATATTAAAATCAAAAATCAGTTGATAATACCATAGGCCAGAACACACTTACTTATTTAGAGAGCAGTATGTGGTACAGCAGGGGAGGAACAATATCCTCAGTAGGATTCAACTATGGTAAGTTAAAAAAAATCACAACCAGCTCAAGTGACAGAAAAAAAAGTGGTTTAAAGCAAAACGAGTACAATAGTTCGGACACGTACCAGGAATTTCTATCACAAAATAGAAAGAAACTCAAAAAAAATCATCCAGAAGAAAAAGTTAAGAGAAACCACAAACAAAAAACAAGAGTCGACATTAGTTTATGGGTTTTGTCCGCAGTAAATGCAGTTAGCAAGAGATCAATCCCTAGTAACAGTTCATCTGAAACACATTATGATGCTGTATTTGCTCTTGCGAAATCTTGTCTATTGTGGGCATTGCTTTTTGATTTCCAAAGCTGTTTACTGCAGAAATTATTTAACACTCCTGTTGAAATGGAAAGCTATTTAACCGCTCTACAAATCTGTTTTAAGAGCTCCCATAGACTAATTAAAAATATAAACAGCATAAATAATGTTGTTAAGTCTTCGATACAGCTTAATTTAAAGCAGCTGTCTTTGTAACACCAAAGCATCATCCAACTTTAAGGCATTACAGTTATCATTGGTTTATTATCAAAATAAGTCTAAAGATAAATGATTTCAAATTAATCATTAAGTAATTGTTTATTGCAGGAATCTAAAAAATTGACAAAAGTCAGGGAAATACATCCTGAATCAGCATACTACTCCTAAAATTAAGTAAATATTTCTTCTTCCTTTGAGTAAAAACACTGTGTATTTAGGCCTCAAAATCATAACAGCATACAAAACTTTCAGGTGCTCCTGAAAAATGCTCATGCTCCTGAAAAATGCTCAGTCTCCTTACAGGAAAAAGATAGGTACTGCAGCTTTAGAAGAAAGGACAAAAAAAACCAAAACAAAGATGGTTTATATCGATTTCTGACAAGTCTCTGATGTGTTATCATAAATGTGCCTTTCTGATACCTATAAAAATTGAACCATGTTGCAGAACGAGCAGGCCTAAGGGGACTATATAAACAGTTAATTCTGTGTTGTGGAACACTTCTTTCAAATAATAAGGGAAAACTCTCACCTTTAACTGCCAGTCAAAATCCAGAAGCTGGGCAAAAGAGATTGCGTTGACTCTTTCCACTAGCGCATTCCTGATTTCTTCCTTTCTGCCTTTTAGGCATTTTGTGATTGCTTCTTGATAGTTTGAATTTAGCTCACTTATCTGCTGAGCAGTCTACAAAAATAAAACCAAATATTGTGACTGCTTAAGCTACGAACCGCAGAAATAACAATTGCCACCTGTAATAGCTCTGCTCTACCCAGAGAGCTCTTACACTGGACTCCAGTGTAAGCTCACTCTCTGATAGAGTCAGCATTTACCACAGCAATGTATGAAATAAAGTTTTCTTGTCATTTACATTAAAAAAAGACCAGAGAATGGAAGTTTTATCAGCCTTCTTAGATGCTACCCTAAAACAAATTTTTTTTTAAAAAAAATCACACACAAAACCAACTCGGGTTTAGCTCTGAAAGTTTCTGACCATCTTAGTGGAGACAAAATACACTAGTTTAGCTCAGACACACTGACTTACAGACTTCCCTATGACAACATAAGTATTTTTCTTTGATCTAGCTACCCCCAGGTAGTCAAAACATGAGCAATGTGCAATAGATCAGAAATCTCAATTCTCACAATGGAACAAGTTTTTGCAAAACTTTTCCATCATGGAATGCCCTGAATTATAGACACTGTCCCATACGGTCTAGATTTTTTTTTTAAATTTACATACAGCTAATATTTTAAAACACTTCAGTGCAGTAGTAATGAACAAAGAAATCCAAACAAGAGTGTGAATTGTTTTTACTGCTAATGGACAGTAATGAATGGCAGGTTACGTATTATATGGAAAACAGATTTAAATTGGTGGTACTTCAGTGACTAAACCCATATTTTAACAAGTATTATCCAAAGTTATTTACAAAAAAAAAAACAGTGTCAATTTAAGTTTTTCCTTTAAAAGTCTTTGCAGTGTATTTCTAAATGCTCCTCACCATATGCCTATTTAGGCTTAGTCTGCTACTATTCATATGCTATGCTATAAAAATACTTTAGGACTAAAATACAAGACTAATCCCTCCAGCATGATCTCTCAAAGTCAAGACCAATCAGTGATGAGCTCTTACCTCTTCGTCAGACTTGTTTTTGCCAACTGCAGTTTTGAAATACATCACTGTTTCTTCTAAAACCTCCATCCACTCCGACAAGCTCCAAATACTGCCATAATCCTGGTATCGAGGATACGTACGCCCACATATGCCATCAACTACTTTATGAAGGAACTGAAACAAGGGGATACATAAGAACGATTCCACCACAGTTAACCTATACCAGGCATGAAAATGATCATGCAACTCAGTTATCACCTCTCCTCTCACTGTCACAATACTTCATCTAAGTACAGCCAATGCACCATTCTATAAAGTCACAAAGAGGCAGACCCTGAATATGAACTGTCCTCCTGTCTCCCCCAAAATCAATTCACAAGGCTTGGCCACAGAAATTCACGACTCAAAATCACTTCGGACTTACGTTTGGACTCAACTGTTTTGTGCACGACTGTACCGTATTGCTGAGCAGCAGAGTTTCCACAGCAAGGGCACCTCACCCATCTCTGCACTGGGACCACCAGAACGCAACTCAAAAGAGCTGCTCTCCAAGCCTGTGCCTGTGGATCAATCTAGTCTCCCAAACCACTGTCGCCGGCACTGAGGCTCTTCTATATGCCTGGCTTCTCGGCCTGTCGTAAGTTTTCTTTTGAGCACCGTAGTGAGGCAAATCCAGACAGTTCGCAGCTTCACCGACCGCAAATCGCTGGAGCCTCTGGGAGCAGTCCCGCACCGGGGCATCCACCCGCCCACCTCCAGCTTACAGCGCCGGGGAAGCTCACAGGTATGTCCGATCATCGGACCCCCGCTGGGCGCGCCCCCGGCGCGTTTTAAGCTTTCGGTTTCGTTTGGGAGAGGCCGGTGCGGCGGGCAGCCCCGGCAGGCCTGGGGAGGGGAGCAGCCCCCTGCGGCCGGCGGGCCCGGCCACCCTCAGCAGCACCTCGGCCTCCCCACGGCGAACATCGCCCTCCCAAGTCCCGAGGGCTGTTACTGGACACCACCCGAGCGCGGCTAGAGCCGCGCCCCTACCCTCCCAAACTCGCTTTACAGCGGCAGCGCCCCGGAGGCCCTGACTTAACGGAAGGCAGCTGCCCTGCCGGGCGAGGAAGGCGGCCACAGGTCGGTCGGTCGGTCCGCCCGTCTCGGGAGCGCCGGGGCCCCGCTGCCGCCCACCTGCCCGCGGAGCCCACCTCGAGGGCCCGACCCGGCGGGAGCCTCTCCAGCTGCCGCAGCATCTCCCGACCCTTCCCTCTCCCCCGACGGGCACGTGACCGCCAGAGTGGCCTGCGAGCACGCGCACTCCCCCCGCCCCTCCGGCGGCGGCGCGCATGCGCACGAGCAGAGGCCCCGCCCTCGGCCAAGGGTTCGAGTTCGGCCCCGGCGCCGTGGGGGTTGCCTGGCGTGTTTGGAGGGTAGAACGCTGCGCAACTTTTAGTCAGGGGGGCGAATGAACTCGGAACTCAAAAATTTGACGAGCTTTTATATATAATAACACTTAAGCTATTTTTTGATCTTGCCTGTTTTTCAGAGTTGTGCTGTCACTGTTTAACAGGCTGTCCAACCGACGGCAGGGGAGGGAGCTGAGGGCTTGCAGCAGGAGCCATGTCTCTGGTATTAAATGAAACTGAGGAAGTTGGGAGAAATACGAACTACAGAAGTCTATGCTGCTGGTACAGTGCTTACCACGAACGACTCGTTTCTTGTTTCTGCTCTGCCAAAGTGGAAGTTGAATGCTAATAAGACTGTGGAGGAGATTTATGGAACAGGTTTTAGCACCAGCGATGACCTTTCTGTGCTTTATGTTGATTTGAACATGAACGCAAAGAAGCAAAACCGCCCCAGCAAGAAAACCTGTGTAAGCTCAAGTCCCGGGAAAACACTGAAATGCACAGAAACCGTTATATCTGTAGGCAGACATTTCACTGAAATCACTCAGCTAGTTTACAGGCAAACAATTACACATATGTAAGTATAATATTGGGCTGTAAGAATACGAAAGCAGCTATGAGTCTGTACTGGTGGATACAATGTATGTGGAAACCAGGCTGGTTAAGTCAGTTTGCAGCCAAAGACAGGTACGTGGCCTTGTAGGAATAGCGTGGTGCGTGGGAGCTTTGGAGAAGAAACAGATGGGGAAGAACCGATTTCATGTTTTGCTGACTGTAAACTTTCAGACCCACTCAATTTCTCTCAGGGTTTGCTACTAACAGATTAGATTTTTAACCCAGGCTTCTGGAAAATGTATTCAATTTTATTACAGAGAAATTACTTGAAGCTGCTGTTAAATTCAGGAATAGCTGAAATTGCAAATAAATAACTATTTTCTATAATTTTCAATAATAATTTCCTTTATTCCCCTAGCATTTGCTTTGCTAGTTAATGGAAACCTATCCAATTTCGACTGTACAATGTTACACAGTACAAAATAGAGCAGCAGGGGGAGCTTCTGCTCTGAACAAACCAGACCCACAGACGGCACAGGAGAAATGTGAAAGAGATCCAAACTTGGAGAGAGTAAATTAGGGGGAGTAAGGAGAAAGGTAATAAGTGCCCCACTCAGTTGAAAGGGATCAAACGAGTAACAAGCACCAGGGAGAAAAGATGTGACACATGAAAGACAGGAACACATAAAAGAGGATAGGGAACCACCATTCTGTCTGACACAATCTCAGCAAATGCTTTCAAAGCAGCTTATTTTTTGCAGGTTTGAAGAATAAAGAGTTTTACTTTTCACAGATGTGTAGTTTAAAACAATATTTAGATTCAGACTACTGACATATGGGGAGCAAAGTGAGACAGCACAAAGAAACCAGAGCTGTGTTAGCTACATCCATGTTTCTGAGCCTCTGTACATACCAGCTGGCTGCTGGTAGTTCAGAGTTTATTTGGACGTGCATTATTTGGATCTGCCATCAGGTCCTAGGCTTTAAAAACACCAGCTTTTCATGCTTCTGTACCACAGCAGCAATAATCCACCGCTCTGAATGTAAATTGCCAAATAACTACGAAATCGGAGACAGCAAGAGAAACTTGTAGAATGGTAAGTAGGTAAGCAAGAGACTCCAGGACAGCAAGAAAAGCAGCATATTTGAGAAAGAAATGTGGAGTGAACTTTGCATTATATTATCTGAGTCTTATTGCTGCTGACATAGAGAGGTTTGCTTGCTTTTACAAATAACCCACAAGCTAAACTGCAGTAATTAAATCTATTTTTAAATGAATCCTTCTGTTGCTCTTGGTTTTCAAAGAATATCAATAATTAAAACATTGGAAAATAATTTAATAATCAGAGGTTCTTAATATTATAGTAGCATTAAGATGGTTTACATTGCTGTAAGTATGTGCAGTTGGGGAGAGCATCTGAGCACCAGTATAACTGTCCCACAAGGAACTATTACCCTGGTATGTCAATATAAGTAAATAGATAGCCATGTATTTTACCACCACAGAGTGGGCAGTAAATGGGTTTTTAAAATGCAAACACGAGGTTGAAGTTCAGATTATGCTGAGCTAAATGTAGGTTGCTGTGGAAAAGGGAGATCTCACTGGTCCTCTAGCCCCTCTTGCAAGCTCTGCTTCCCCTCCCTATCCCTCATGCCAGCATGAGGGTGCCTGGGGCTGCAGGATGAAACTGCAATTGATATGGCTGCAAACTAGTTATTTTTGCACTGATTTATTTTTTTCATGGGTTAGATTTCAACCAGGTTGGAATAGAGCAGCACTTTGGACAGAAGAGCACTTTGTTGTTGGGACTTAGACAAAACTAACCTTCTGGCAGCCCACACTTAGATCAGATGAAATTGGTCCTTTCACATGCTTGACACATGAATATTAATGAGTAAACTACTTTAATTATTAAAACAGGAATCTTGAAAGCTTTTGTAGAAGTGTACATATAAACATGCTCATAGTAATATGCTATGGCTGATGGAGATTAAAAGTAATGTATTTCTATAGTTAATTTTTACATTCTGACCACCCAATGAAGTTTTTAGTAAGTGAGGCCAGATGAACATGACACTGATGTGCACAACATACTTTATCAGCTATTTGTTTTTCATAATCTATAATCATAATTCCTCTTGAATGAGAAACCCATTTCTGAAATAAATTTACTTGTAAAATTTAAGCACATAAAACCATGATAGGTTTTGTTTCTATTCCCCCCCTTCCCCATACTGTAAATACAATACCTGTGTATTCACTTTATGAGACATGAAGAGTACAGTATGTACTGTATATATTGGATACAGTCTATGTCCATAGCTTTATACTTGCCTCTATCTTCTCTACTTTTTTCCAGTATAGAGATGTATCAAGAAGGACTTCCTTAAATGTTCTTGATTTCACTTCTTCCTCTGAAATTTCAAAATCCTCTTGTTGGTTTCTGTAGCAATTCTTGTACATATTATTCTAAATCAAACAAGTTAATATCATAGGTTTTTTATAATACCTGTACTATATACATCCTGACATCTGCCTGGCTGAGGTAGTGGAAAGGCTGGGAACTGGTATCACACCCACTATTTGGTAGGACAGAGGCAGGGGAATACCTTAGACTAGAAGAGTGACCTGCTGCATAGGCCAAGGAGCCTGTAGTTGGCTTAAGCTATATACCCAGTGAAATAACAGCTCATAATTCAAGACATCCTGGACTCAGTAATTGGGACTCTATGCTCACAAGTATCATAGGTCACCATCTTCTATCCACAACTGAGCAGGCACAGACTTACTCTGCCTTCCCTCCCCTGTCCCTGAGACACACTTCTTTACATAAGCTTCTTTGACAGGAGAGGGAGGAGCCTCCATCTCCCGTCCTATGGGAGTCTCTATGAATATTCTCCTAACTCTCCTTTCCAACAGTTCAGGCCCATTATTTCTTATTCTGTGCTCAGGGAACATGCAGAAAGTTTATCTTCACCTGATCTATTGCTACCACTTTATAAGGAAAAATCTATTGTTACCATTTCTATTCATCTATGTCCCTTTTTTCATGCTTAAGAGTTCTAGGTGAACTGAATACCAGGCATGCATCAATACTGGAATTTTACTCGCCATGTGTAGGTCTAATGATTGTAATGACTGGAATGCAAAAAGACAACAACAATAGAAAATTAATCATCCTTCTTAGGGCAGATACCTTAAAACTATAAGCCAAATATTCATCCCCTTCTCTAAGTGTAACCTTAATATTTTAATATTAATAATGAATAATAAGAGTGTGTTGGTGCTTTTCAAAATTCTTTGGACATCATAAAATGTAAAAGAAAATGCCCTGTGGGTAGATTATGGTGACTCTTAGCCCTATTAGTAAACAACAATTAGTAGACACTGGAATATGCTGCACGGCAAGTTGCACCAATGTCATAATAGCAGCAGGGAGAAAGTATTCCTAAAATAATACACTATTAGGACATTTCCCCGATCCACACAAGGAATTCATGGACTGTATTTATTATATGACTCTGAGTTAAGAGCTACTATGATAGCCTCTATAGATTTTATTTTTACCACATAATATTTTAAGGTAGTGAAAACAGCTGTTGGTCAAATCTATATGCTGGCAAAACTCTGGTTTTGCTGACAGAGGTTGTTTCAATCAATGATATATAAAGAGAAGGTAATTTTAATAGATTAAGGAAAAGCACAGTTTGTCAATATAGCTACATCCATGTTAAGAGTGCTTTACACTACTAAATCCCTTCCAGGGTAAATACAGCCATCTTGCTCCCAAGGCAAGGATTTACAAGTCTTTCTCAGACTTCTCAGTCTGTGTCCAGTTTGGCAGCACATTGTGCTGGCCAGAATGCTTGGACTTCTTTGAGGTCCCCAAATAATATATAAGGGGCAGCTTTTCACATCTACCTCCTACTTCTCCCTTCTCTTTTCCATGGGAAATAACAATTGAATAGACTTCATTGAAGATGTTCCTAGACTCCTAATAAATGAGAAATCCTGTCTATCCATGCCTATATCCAAGCTCAGGGAAGTGCCATCAGTTAGTACGCTTTACACATATAACTTTCTTTGAAGGGTATTTAATATCTGTTCCCATTTTTTCTTTCCTGAGATATTGTGACTACCATACTTAGCACAGAACTAGGATAAAGGAAAAATTCCAACTCTGCCACTATATTATGTCCTACCCATTTCATCCTCTTGCATCTGAATTTCCCCAGCCACAGAATTAAGATAGTAGTATCTGACTGTCCCTACAGGTGGTGCAGGAATCCATTAAGTTTGTGGCTTTACACCATCATGTTTATTAACTTTAAATAGTATCTGGTAAGAACTAGTAGTTCTTCTGTATTTTGGGAAAAGTATGACCATGGCAGCAAGCCATGATAGAAATTCTTTTTTCTCAGGAAATACATGGCAATATGATATCGAACACAGCAAGTGTAGCGCCCATGAGGAATGCAAAGAAATACATTGCTGAGGCGAAGGAGGCCAGAAAAAAAATAGTTTGAAAGTGACATCTTCTCACAAAGCTAACTAAATATTCATGTATTAATTTCAAAAGTTGATCTTGGAAAGCAGCTGTAAAAGTCTCGGACAACTTCTTCAGAGTTAGCAACTTTCTGAACCTTGCTAACTCGCCCTGTTGCTGCAGTTGTATAACTTCATGACCTCTCTGACTCCTGGGACAAATTCTTCTTTGAATCATATTATTGCAATTCCCCTTTTTCTTCAGCATGAGTGTTTCTCAAATTAACAAAGTTACAAAACCAAGAGAAGCACACTGAGTGCTTTTTTGTCATGGCAAACAATTTTCTCACGGCTTAGTCCCTGATGAGTAAGAGAGTCAAGCCAATAAAACCATTGTATCTCAGCTTGCCTATGTATAATCTGTCCTTCTAGGTATAAAAAAAGTCTTCATTTACCTAAAAGCATTGCCAGTCAGCTGAAAAAGCCTGAAAACCCTCTGGCTCATGCACAAGTGCAAGGCTTATAAGAAAATGCATATATTTATAAATAGGGTTTGCTATAGTGAAATAATGAATCTCATTATGCAGGTGACAATAGCTTTGTTTAGTATGTTACACCAATTTTGCAATTATTTGATGTTATTGCATCAGTAGAGATATTCTTAATTTTCAGTGAAGTAGCTAAGATGACATTTGCTTTTATTTAGAGTTACTCTGGAGCAAATTGTAGAGAAGAGCTCTCCAGATTATTTTTCTTTGTGCTGTGAAAACAGAGCCTACTCATTCTTCCACAAGCTACTGTAAGTAATGTAGAAAGACATTTTCCCTTCACAGTTTGGAGAATATTTCAGGAGAAATCCTGAGTGACTTAAAATAGAAAAATTTACAATTATATTAATTTTCCTTAAATAGTTCCTCTATATATAGGAGGAAAATAAGAGGAAAATATAAATTATTCAAAAACAGGATATGTTTTTTTCCATATGTTAATTACAATGCATTACATGATATAAAATCCTAGAGCAGTTGTTCTAATATTGTCACATATAGTACTAGTTAGAAGTAAACCCTGGGCTTCCTTCCAAGTTTGAACTTGATCTACAGATACCCGTGAAAGTATAAATCTCTCTTGTCTTTACCACGGCCATGGCTTTTCACTAATTAATCTTGGATGTGATGGCTACCTATGTGAATCAGAAACACACATGTAGCGACATTTCTTCCAAGTTACCTAAAGTTTGTCTTGTTCTTCGTGTATAACTTATCTTTACCTAGGTCTATACTTTATCTTCATCTTGGCCTACACTGGCTCTAGAAGGTGAGATGATCAGATAAAAAGTCTATTGGCACAAAGTTCCACCTTCAAAAATGTTTTAAGTACATGTGAATCTTGAGAATGAGTTTTTATCAATGTGGTCTCTTGTGGACACTTCTGATTTGATACTAGGTTTCCTAAACTTACATTAACAATCTTATGAAAAAACAGCCTTGTGGAAGATACCTGAAAGAATCAAATGTCCAAGTGGCATCTTCATATCCATCTACCAGATTAGTTTTAGTTGCTCAAGAAATGGATATGGTAGTTGTGACAAAAGTAACTATGTTAAAATAATGAACAATTTTGTTTAACAAATTGGAGTCATCTGTTCATCAGAAATTATGAGTTAGAAAAACTGTTTAAAAAACAGTGAATAATTAAAAAAAAAGCTTGAGAAAAACGAAAATACAGGAATAGTTTTCTACAAGCAGAGAAAGAAAAAAGCAACATTTACTAAATAGTTTCTCATTTACTAAATGTCAAAAGTTCCTATCAAAGTTCCTTTGATATCACTGACTCAGCTCATTTTATTTGCTGATAGAGTAGTTTGATAAAAATAAGATGCAGAATTAAGTTTATTTTGTAGATCAGATAAAATCAACAAGTCAAATAACTTGTTTATATATACAAGGAAAAGGAAGGCACAAAAGTACATATCATAGGTGCATATCAGAAGTGTTCTGATGCACAGTAAAACTATGGTAGTGTAAACAAGCTAATAACAAGTTTACAGCTGTAGATAAGATAAGGCTGAAGATTAGTCATGGGAAATTGCCACATCACAGTAAACAGAAAAAGAAGGGATAAAGCAATTTATCCAAGTGCATCAAAGCTGTCTGTGTGAAATTCCACTTAGCTAATACTACTTTCCAACCATACACACTTTACTATCAGCCCAGAAGCAGCAGCATTAGATGGAGTTCCCTTTCTTTAGAGTTTTGTGTCTTCTTATTCAACAGGCCCCTGTTAGTTCAGCAGGGTAGTGAACCTGGATTGTTGGAAGCTGGAATCTCACAGTAGATTACCAGTTCAGCTTCCCTATTGTAGGAAGTACTAATGCCAATAAAAGATGTAAATTCCTGCTTCATTAGGAGCTGCAGTATGATAATAATACCTCATTTAAGATTATTTGCTGCTTGTCCTGGTAATTCAGAGTCCCTTAGAAATGAAAGACCTTCAGATTCCTTGTGAAATTACAGTGGATAGTTACTTTCTGCATAATGGGCAACAGAATGAAAATCTGTTGAACAAAATGTCCCATCATCCTAGTGGCTTTCAGGATGGAAGTTCCTAAGACACATGATGGCCAAGCCATATTGAGTGGTATATCAGTAAATGCTACGTCAATGATTGCTACTGGCTGCTAATAACTGCCCTCTGGAACTGGGATAGAACAAGCTTTCTGATTCCTGGCATTCTGCAATTGGCAAAACATTATGGTATAAACCACCAGCAAAGCATCAGGATTGCATGAGTGAGTACTACAGTCAGTTACTCCCTTAAAATTTGCCTACGTAAGCTATGTCATGGCAATTTATCCAACATTAACAGAATGGATTTGTTAAACTGTGTTACACCTTTGGCTGGACACTTTTATTCAGAATTCAGTTAGCCTTCATTTGGTTAGATTTAATTCATCCTTATCTGGTTTACTTTAGCAAAACAAAGATGGATAAATAAACACTGGGAACAAAAAGAACTATTTAAACCATTAAAACTGTGGTCACTGCTAGTATAAGAGCAAATGGGTATGAGATTGAGTTTAGAAGTTAGAAGGTAATTCTTAACCCTCACAGCAACCATACTCTGGAACAGTTTTCTAATATAGTAATATGATCAAAACATCTAGTTACTTTTAAGATAAAACTCAGTCAGTTTAGGAATCAGATTACATGTCATGGTTGCAATAACAAGTGAATAGATTCAATGACCCAGAAGGTGCCTTTCAGGAAACTTCCCATGATAATATTTACATATCTACCCTACCTCTCTCAAGATCTGCAAAATGTGCATAATATACATAGAATATATCTTGCACTGTAAAAATATAAAAACAAACTTGAGCATGTAGTCTTGGAATCACTAGCAAACACTTTCACATTGTGGTGTTCTCCCGTGTTTCAATTTTTTATTTGTAACATGGAAGTAGTAATATCTTCTTGTCTCACAGGGAGCTGTGACAGAAAATACATGAATATTTATAAAATGCTCACGCCAGTGATGACCACAATCTCCTCACGAGGAAATCAATAACCCCATACAGATTTAGACAGCATAATAAAGGTTGTAGCCACACACAAACTAGCACAGATAAACAGCTGTCTCATTCACTGTGCATCCATCATCCTGTGAACTGAGTCAGAATGGTGTCTGGTCAGGAAATATATCTGAGGATCTTGTAGCAAGAGACTACCTTAGTGCATACGCACAACAGACAGCTTTAATTTGCACTGGCAAAATATTCCGTTTTCACATGTAACACTGGTTAGGACTCTACATGCATCACTTAGCCAATAATCTTGTGAACAGTAATTCAGTGTAATTTAAAATGTAAGATTTTTGGTGAAATCTCTGCTACGGTTAAATTATTTGGGTTTACTGCAGAGCTAAAGAGGAAATAGGTGATCAAATTACTGGGTGATAATCAAGTCCTTTCCTGGCTATAAATTACAATTAATATACTACCACATCTTCAAACATAGCAGCGTGTATATCATGTCACTATTTATACAGTAAATACACACCAGATCTCTCTGACCTGATATGAATGCACATCCACTGACCTGATATGAATGCACCTTGTACTTGTTAAGCTGGTCTAGGAGTAATGATAACCATCCATGTCTACAAACCCCAAAACCCACAGGCACTGCTACTTATGTTGGATTTGATAACTGGAATGTCTGGGGAGTCATACCAAGGTTCTTAGTATTTCATTAACTTGAGGTACTCTTGGAAATGTTTCATGGTGTGATATGACAAATTTCCCTCTTCCTTCCAGGTCTCCATGAGAAAGTTTTCAGTCTGCTAATATCTTTAGTTGATAGTTCCCATGATGTATTTCTTCTCTTTCGTGTGCCCCAACCAGTGCCAATATGAGCACAGCTGGACAAGCTGTTCATGCTTGTGTTTACAGTTACTGCAGCCAAGAACAGATAAGAGGATTTGAAAAACACAGAAGAGTAAAGAGCTCTCCAGCTGTGGTGGAGTCATCAATGGCTCTCATGTGCCCATAGTTTTCCCTTTTCATATAGCTGTTCAGGAGTTAATATGTAAGACACCTGCAGATGTCTCTGGGAAAAAAAGGGGATATATCTGTGTGGGTGACATTCAGCATTATTACCTTCACACAGAAAAGGTATCAGTGAGATTTCTCAATCAAGCATTATCTCTGGTGACTATCTTCTTTGTTACTCTTCCATAAAATACTTGGGAGAACACAGTTTAGTTACACTTCAGACATGCTGGATGGTTGCTTTGCATGCATGGGATCAAGAATGATTTGTATTACTGGACAGTAGTACAAAAGGATAAAAGTGAAAACACATATAATGGCCAAGTGAGGCGTCAGTAAAACCTCCCACCCACCCAATCAGACCTACCTCTCTGAACAGCTCATATACTCTGCTTCAGTACATCTAACTAAACTGCACAGTGCTGCACTAAGGCATCTATGTTCCTGGCAGCCAAGCTAGCTCATTTATGGTTTGATCAGATATTTCTGCAGTGCTTACACTGATGTGCAGGCCTAATCAAGGCAATTGTTACTGCTGGGCACACGAGAGGAACAAAATGATGCCTTTTGTAGTTATAAGCTTACAGAGTGGACTGACATGCATGAAAAAAATAGGAATGAGAAATGTGGGACTCTGCATATGAGTTATGTACAGCTCTGATGTGATTACAGAAGAAATGGCTATTTTATTAAAAGATGTGATGTTCTCTTCTTTCTCAAGCATCTATACTAACCTGAAAAGTTCCAAAACCAATGTTAACCAATTAAACAACATTACAATAATCATGTTCTGGCAGGCCTACTACCACCTTGTGTCTTGTAGCACCTCACTCTGCCCTCTTCAGAGTTGTGTCCTCTTCCCTACAGCACCTGAGTCAGCAAAGGTGGTGGATCCTGCCCAAGGAAACACAAGAACTTATCTTTTCCTGCCCAGAAGAATAAACCTGCATGATTCCAAAGGTTGACAGCTATGGACTTTCTTCATGTAGATGTATTTTTACTCCGACATGCTGATACTTTTGGAAATTCCTGTTAGCCACATGGGCACTTCAAAGAACTATCAGCTGCTGTTCATTTAAACCTAACCAAAGTGTTTTCAGTGTGCGGTCAGGGGTTCAAGGCATGCTAAAATGCAGGACAACAGAGGAAAATGACAGAATGCACATGGGAAGAAGAGCACATCCAACTACCACTGCTCAGCACAGCTGTCCCAGCTCTCTGTTAGGAATTCATTGTCGATACTGAACAAGTACTGGTGATTCCTGTCAATTCCAATAGGGATCAAGGGGTCTGCAAATAACTTTTTCTGTTTTTTTCTTTTTCTTCCATTTTCATCAGAAGATGGTCTTGGAGTAGAAATCCTCTCACTTTTGTGTAAAAGGCCATGTGATTTCAACATAAGGGGCAGAATTCAAAAGCAAAAAGGTCAGTGTGGAGCTTCAAAAGGGCTGTTGATGAAGCAACTCACTGAGGTTCCTGATGGCAGTGACATTTAGGCAGTTTCTCAATAGCCAGAGGCTTACTTCCTAGAAAACAAAAGAATGTTTGTTAACCTTCATTAGCCCAGTGGCTAGAAAACTTGACGTTTAGACAGGCCAAGCTGCCTTCTGTGCCAGACTGTCCTGGCTAAAGATCAAGAACATCCATTTCCCTGATAAGCTGTTGAGGGCATCAAGTTCTGTCACGGCAGCACTCCTGCCACAGCCTCCATCTGCTGAGGCCTCAAGGAAAGTTTTAAAAAGGCCTTTAAACAGTAACTAACTTTTGGATGGGTGAAGCGCTGCAGTCGACAGAAGTGGTAAAAACAGCTCCGTTCGTTCGCTTTTCACTTTGAAAACTCAGCTCCTGAGCATGGCAGGAGAAAAACGGGGGCATGATGCCTGCACGCAGCCCACCGGGCTGGCTTGGGACGGGCTTTGCCTTCCCTGAGGGAAAGGGCTCGCCTGGCAGTGCCTCACCTCGCCTCACAAGGCCTGGCCTCTTCGGCAACCAGCAAAACTGCCTCACCCGTGGCCGCGGGCTGCGCGGCGGAGCCGCTTCAGGAGAGGTTCCGGCCCGGTGGACCCGGATTCCGCCACTCCTCGGGGGAAAGGGATCCGAGCAGGAAAGAGGAGAGATGAAAAGAGCGGCAAAAAGCCGGTAAGGGCAGGCTGAGGCTGACGTGTAGCGAGGGACGCGGAGGAGGAGGCGGGCCGGGCGGCAGAGGGCGCGGTGCAGCCCTGGGGGGCCGGGCGGCCCTGGAGGGGCGGGGCGGCCGTGGAGACCGGGCGAGAGCGGCAGGCGCGGGGAGTGGTCGCGGCCATTATGGTGGGATGTGCGAGGCGTCACCGGTAAGTCCGCCAGGCCATGCGGGTGGGTCAGGCAGGTCACCTGCCTGCGGGGCCGGGTGCGCAGCTGAGGGGGTGGGAGGGCACCAGTGCCGGGTTCCTAGTCAAGACTAGTCCCTAGTTGAGACGAGAGGGAAACGTGGAAGCAGCGGTCGTGGAGGCACCCGCGAGGAGGCTGTGGCGGAGCTGGCCGGATCCCCGCATGGCCGTGGGGACGAACGAACCGGCGGGAGAACGGGGCTGCCTGCGGCTGGGTCACGGCCGTCGGCCTTCGGGCGTCGCAGCCGGCCTCGGCTCCGCGGGCAGCCGCCGAAAGCCGGGTGCCCCCGCCGCCCGGGTCGGAGGCGAGTCGAGGCTGCCGCCCTGATGGGGGCAGCGCCGCCCTGCACCGGGTGCCCCGGTCCTGCCGGCGGCCTGGAAAGGTCTNGGAGGGTTATCCTTGTGGAAGGCGGGGTCGTCCCAGCTGAGCTGCCCGTTCTCACCTGCCAGTCGGGCGTGGGTGTAGTGGGAGGTTCCCAGTTTGAAGGTTTGCAGGATCTGGTCTGGGCCGGTGCCGCGAAGGCCGAAACGGCCCCCAGCAAAACCCGGTAGCAGCTTCGCGTCCCTTCGGCAGCTATAGCTCAGAGGTACCGCGGCCGCCGTGTGCAAGGGACAAGGGCAGTTTGTGACTCTATGTTTTTAAACATGCGCAGTCCCCTGGGCCACGAGGCCATCCGTGCCCATGTTGATCTCATCGGCTGAGCTGCTCTGGAAGCAGATAGGAAGGAAAAAAGACCTTGATTCCAGAAACAAAAGCCTTTGTTTTAGTAATTCATGGTGGTGATTGAAAGGAAGAGTGTAAGCTTTTACATGCTTCACAGATCTATGGCAAGGACGTAGTTAGGTCCATACTAAGTTGCAGGGATATCTCTGAAGCTTCGGGAGAGTACAGAGCGGGGTGCACAATGCCCACAATCATATACAGGATTAGGCCGCAATAATAATTGCTGGGCTCAGTAATGAAAAAATGTTCACAAGCATGGGAAAGAGAAATCAAAGTTCTTAAAAGGAAAGTGTTATTCTGTCAGCAGCATGGCTACTGAAGAAAAATGTTCTTTTAATATTTTTTCATACTAATAAAATAGAGCATTTTCATACTAAAATAAAATAGAGCATTCATGTCTCAACAGTGACCATAGTATTGAGAAACATCTTATTAAAAAAATTATTTATCTTTATATCATCACCAAGAGATAACAGTTGTCATTACCCCTGTTTTCATAAGCGATGGATTGCAGCAGAGAGGCAATATCCATGGTTTCCTCAAGATGATTTCCTCATGATCAGAGTGGATTTTTTCTCTTCACTCCTTTTTGTGCCCCAAAAGCTGATCTAAAACCTTCATTTTAGACTGAATCTTTACAGTTAGTATTTGAGCAGTCGTTATTTACAGGAGCAAAAGCTAGGACTGAAAGACGAGGATTACATTCCTTTGTTAATTGCCACTACTGTGGATGATCTGGATTTCAAAGGCAAGAGCCACATTTGATAGATATATCTAATGAAAATGAAACCAAAATCAGGACTGAGTGCCCTGCATAAGTCAAAGACACTCTAATCTGGCATTCATCCCACCTCCCACCCAACATGGGTATTTTCACTGCTGTAAGTTGGATCGGGAAATCCAATAATGTTACTGTCACTGAGTTAGTAAAAGGTCTTGCAGATTAGTGAGTTGAACCAGGCTCAGGAAGTACCAGATCAATTATGAAGGAGGGGACAAAGCCAGAAGCAGGAGGTAGGAGAAGCAAGAGCAACTTTTTTCAGTGTCAACTTTTAAATCAGTTCAGCTACTCACAGCACTGCTTCTGTAGTGTCTTAAATAGTTTTGAGGTTGCTAGGGTCAGCATTTGAGCTGAGCTGAGCAATTTTTTTCTAGACTTCTGTGTCTTTTGGCTTCATTTTTAATAATAAAACTTTGAAAGATAAGCATTTGTAGTTAAGCCCTTAATTGCTGTAGAACACTTCTCTCTTTCAGGGCTGAAATATCCTCTCAAGAGGCATGTTTTGTAGTGTTGCAGAAGCTCTCTAGTGGTTGAAGTTGACAGGTTATTGATATGCTTTTTAAGATGGAAATAAATACTGGTATAATTTCTGCTGTCACATTAATGAAATTAAAATATATTTATGGGAATGAAGCACAATACTTGTGTTGGACAGCTAATAGTTGAAATCAGTGTTATGAAATATTAAGTGAAGTCTGCAAGATCTAAGCTTAATTTTAGACCTGAATATAATAAACAGAACAGAAGAGAAGTAAAAAGATAATGAGTGGGGAGGTGAGTAAGAAAGACAAGGACAGAAGTGGCACAAAGGATTTTATGAGGCTGAAATGAAAACTGGACACCTGCATAGTTTGAGTCAGACCCTCAGAACTGTCTCTCTGAAGGGATCTCCCACTGAAAATCTTAAAATGCCAAAGAAAAAACATGATACACTGCTTATGATCTAAAACAGTACTGTCATTTGCAGCTGGATTGCATGTGAGGAAGATGCTTTACTGGTACAAAGTAGGAGCTGTCCTGAAGCTACAACACAAATACACTGGATCAACATGACAGCATCGACAGTTAAGGTGCTGTCAGCTGTAACATTATTATCCTTTTGAAATATGCAGATATCTCACATCTGTTGTAGCTGTTGTTTCAGCTTCTTAAAAATCAGAAAGCTGTATGTAAGTTGTTAATGTTTAAGATACACTTTCGGTAGGTGTGATTGCAGTATGGTTAAGGTAGCTGTAATCTGTTTGGCTAAAAACCAGCCTGCTGCAGGCCTTGATGTGACATCTAAGCCTGCAAAGTACTTGAAGACCTTCATGGAAATCTGTACTTCTGTACATCTTAGTTATCTAGAAGTTAAGTAGTTCACTTATGCTCACACGTGTAGCACCTACATTTCTGGCTTCCAGTGTTGGCAGAGAAGTCTGTTTAAAAACAAAGTCTTTCAGAGAAAATCAAATGTAGTATATTAATTTAAAGTTAGCTGTGGAGGATTTTTTAAGTTGGAGTTCTGTTCTATTTGTAGACGTATTTATAACCTTCTTTCCTGGATCTTTTGAAGAACCTTAGAGCATTAAATCTGAAAGCTTCTCTGGGTGCCTTGGGACCAGAAGAATAGGATTAGTCAGAGGCTTAACCTAGGATTTTGGGAACTCAGGTACAGTTTCTTGCTGTAACAGGTGGTTGTGGTTTAACCCCCAGCCTGCAGTTAAGCACCACACAGTCTCTCCCTTCTGCACCCAGTGGGATGGGGAAGAGACTTGGGGAAAAAAAAACAAAACCAACTCAGTGAGATAAGGACAGTTTAATAGGACAGAAGGAAGGGAAAATAATAATAGAATATACAAAACAAGATGCACAATACAATTGCTCACCACCTGATGACTGATGCCCAGCCAGTCCCCAAGCCACAGTATCCCCTAGCCCACTCCCTCAGTTTTTATACTAGGCATGATGTCATATGGTATGGGATATCCCTTTGGCTTGTTTGGGTCAGCTGTCCTTGCTGTGTGCCCTCCTATTTTCTCATGTACTTTTAGCCTCCACTGGCAGGGCAGTATGGGAAGCTGAAAAGTCCTTGGCTTGGTATAAACCCTGCTTAGCAACAACAAAAACATCAGTGTTTTATCAACATTATTTTCATCCTAAAGGCAAAACGCAGCACTGTACAAGATATTAGGAAGAAAACTGTATTTATTCTAGCTGAAACCAGGATACAGGTATTTTGGGTATACGTTTTAGTAAGTAACCTAGACCTTGTCTACACAACAGAGTTTTGGCTCTTTAAGGAAATCAGCATAGTTAAAAACCAGCAATAGGGCCAATATGGATCGATTTCCTTTAACACTGTAACTTAGGGAATGTACACTGACTACAAAAAAACCACATCCTTTTGCATCATATGAACACCAGTATAATTTTTTTAACATGGCACACACCTTAGTCTTACTGTGAAATTAATGTGAACTTCATGCATATGAAAATATCTGCAGAGGTTAAATGCTGTATGACCATAAAGATAAAAGATATACTTGTAAGAAAAGATGGTCAGAAAAGAGTAAGACTTGACCTAGAAGGTTTCGTCTTACAGTTTTGAGAGACTGATCTGTCACATGAGAACAGGGCATAAAGCAGAACTGTTCTGATGAATGGAGAAGAGGGTGTAAAATGTTTGCACAAATCATAGCTCTAGAGCAGTCTTCAGTTTTATTTTGAAACTGGTTACCTGTTGCAAAAATACACGATTCATCTGAGTTTTAAACCTGAAGTGTGGTTATGTATGGTTCAGTTGTGTCTGTAGGTATAGATCTGATTGTCATCCTAAAAAATTTTACTCAAGATGGAGGAGATTTTCTGCTTTCATATCCTGCTCCTGCACTGTAGCACATTAATCAATACTACTGCTTATGTGGTTTACTATTAAATGATGTTGACCTTGTTCCATGGCCTTGGGTTTTGATGGATCCTGCTGATTGTATTTTAGTTGTGAAGAGCTGCTGATGGTTGGCTTGATGTACTCACAACAAAGACATTTCCTTTCCAAGAGCAGGCATTTCAAGGCTTGCAGGTTTTCAGTGTTGCCCATGCTAAATAAAACTGTAGGTAGGAGTGCCATATTGCCATAGCATTTCACTTTTCATAGTAATGTCTACTTTTCACTTTTAATCCAAGAGTTCTTAGCATTTCCTCAATGAATGTAAAACAAAATATGTGGTTGCAAAAACCCATGTATTTTTCTTAGAATTAAAGTTTTTATTCCTGCAGGATTTTGGCAGTTTGTTCCATTAATTGGCAGCACAAGTCTCTTATCCAGACCTATTTAGCATATTAGGGTGTCTGCAGATTTTGTATTGGCTTGCAAAGACGTGTTACAAACTTGTGAAATTGCGTGTTACTGAGAAAGCAGCAAACCTTGGGAGAAAAGAAGTATTTGTTCTTCATTGTGTAAATTAGTCTTTAGATCATGGCTTCCTTAAGGTTCTTTATTTTCTAATAGCTTCTGAGTTTTCAGAGATGATCAGGAGGTGTTTTTAATGTTTAGCCTGTACAGTTCTGAAAATGTGCTTCAGTCGTAACGTAGAAACGCAAGTGCTAGTGAGCCTGTGCAGTAACACTTGCTAAGAGGTTTAAATTGGACTTTGTGCAGAGCAGGGATGATCCGCACATCCATAGCCTTGTGTAGTGTGACCTCCCTCTGGGTTAACATTTTTTATCTTCCCTGGTCCCCCTAAAGCCTCAAACCTTCAGAACATCCTGAAATAGTCAGGTAGGGAGCCAAGAAAAGGGATGTTGCTGGAGAGATGCATTTTCTGAATTACTTCCCTTTTAGGTGCTGTAGACATTTTTCAGGTAAGATAATGCAATTTCATTGACTGCGTTTCTTTTTGCCAAGAATCGATTTACTACCTCCTACTGGAAACAGGCCCAGATGACACAGAAGGCCTACAGCACATTATGTCCAAAGGCTGTGTCTGAGCAGGAGCAGCATAGAAAAGACACACCACAGGCGTGCATGTGCCAGAGGTCTGAGGAACATTCTTGTGAAATATGTCACTTATGAAGTGTATTTAATAAAGAATTTTCTGAATGGAAATGAGGGCTATTTGGAGGTCACAGCAAAAGAGAAGGATGTTGTTAGAAGGGAGGAAGTGGTCAAGAGAAGCCCGGGTAAATAGTAGGGTCCTTCATATGACATGTGAGCCGATGACCACATCATAATAGTAAGGTGCAGTTCCAGAGCAGTATAAACATTGGCTACATTATCTACACATCTGTTTTGCAGACAATCTCAAGAAAGAATCTTGTATGGGAGAGCTCAGTGACTACCAAGGGATCTGCCAAGGCCACCAAATAATATAACTGGAACTAAGGAGTTTTTAGTCTCAGCTCTGTCTCCCTGCAGGAGAGCTAGGACTGAAGGCTTGCATGCAGATATGAAGGTGATCCTTCACAGAATTGGAAGCTGACAGAGTTTACAAGAGACAATGAAGGGCAAGTTATGGGAAAATAAAACAATGTTTGGACATGCAGTATACATACAAGAGTGTGCTTATACTGCGCTTTATGATGGAAGGTCCTTCTTTCACAGTAAAATTTAAAAATAGGCATTTTCTCAGCATTACCACTGGGAGAGAGTTATTAAAGGCTTTTTTATTGTGATAGAGGATGGTCAGACATGGATAGTGTATAGTGTTGTTCTGTCCTGTGGTAAAAACGACACTGCAGTGCCTCACTTTTACAAATATTTGACTGTTGCACATTAACTGTATCTAGTCCTTACAGTTTTCCATACCTTTAAGTGCTCTTTATAAGAACAGGAAAGAATCAGTACGTGAGGGACCTGAGGTAGAGAAAAAACAATGATATGTCCAGTGTCAGGTAATTCCCTTCCGCATTTCATCATGATCGTGTGACATTAGTGAGCTACAAAAAGTTGCGTTTTTGCATGTAAGATGTATCTTGATTATTTCCAGATCAGTTCTTGCCATTTAGCAAGATCAAATAATGTTCACTTGAGTGTTTAGCGTGAAAATGAGAACAGAGTCTAGCTTGTGTGACACAGTCCTCAGACCTTAGAATATGTTCATTTAGGCTACCCATTTTCAAATACGTTAACATTATTCTTGGTTCTTTGTAAACATAAACTTATTTTTTAAAAAGAAACCTTTAAAAGTATTGCTTCAAAGTAACTCATCTTGTGGGTCTTTTGACAGTGTTTAAAGATGTGCCATTTTTTATTACTACTTTGAATTCATGGTAGCTGGAGAACCCAAGCTTTTACTGTGAAAAATGACATGACAAGAGGGTCAAAGAGTGTTTCAAGAGAAGGGATTTCTTAGAAAAACTGTTTAAAAGAGCTTTTATCTTTTGCAACTTTTTCCTTTACAATATCTAACATGGATTTGATGAATCTCCTTTTGACCTCCTTCTATCTAACCAAAGAAAAGGTGCTCATTACTCTATGATCCAAATTTAATGAGGAAGAAAAAGAAGACAAATACTCAAATGAGGAGAAAAAAATGCAAAAGAGATTTCTGAAGCCTGAAACCTCATATATCATATTTTAAAATGGAAATGCAAATGATTTTTAAAAAATCATTTGCAAATAAGTAGCTCAGTCAAATCCCACGTGAGTCACAGTGCATTGTGGCAGAGTATGAGATCCAGATACTTTTTTCCCAAGATGCTGGTTAATTATCTGATTCACCTTTTTGAGCATCAGAGTTTACTTGTTGCTTCCCATACAGTGTTTCCAATGTGGTGTGGTTGACGTAGTTTTGGGTTAGATATTTCTTGTCCACACAATCTTCTTCAGAGTTTTCTTAGAAGTTGTTATAATAAAATGCTGGGAGTAGTGGCAGAAATATGCAGCGCACACAACTGAATCTGGTGTTTCCTGTTCATTTTTATGCTCTGCTTCTTTGGAGGAGGATGAGGAAGGGTGGGGCACAAGTTTTGGAGCTGTGTCAGGAGGCAGAGTTTTGTGTGCGGTGAGGGGTGTCTGCTCTTCAGCACTGTGTAAACCTTTGGTTCCATATCCAGTGATGAGGAATTCTGTCTTAACATGCTCTTATATTAAAATGTCCAGTACTCTTCCCCCTCCCTGCCCCCCCTTTTTTTTTTTTTTAAACAATGGTCACTTGATATCAAATGCTACAAAAAATATATGAAACCCAAAAATAGTTATAGTTTAGAAGGTTTTGAAATTTGCCAGGTTTTCTTCTTTTTTTTTCCCCCCGATTCTCAACTCTCTTCCCATCTTTATTTGTATGTTACTGACAATGTAATTCTTAAGCTTTTAAAGTTGATTTAGCTGTATAGGTTATTTTATCTATATAATTTTCACTGAGTGAACATAATCTGCCATTTAAAACCTTTGCATTCCCATTAGCCCTGGGAGTTTGCTTTGAGAAGGAGTTTCTTTACTTTTGCTGCTGCTTCTGATCACAGAAGTCTGCAGCATCAAATGTTTGTTTGATGGTCTTACAAAAACAAACATGATTTTCTCTAAAAATGTAATCTGCTGTCAAATACCTGGCTCATAAGGCATCTTGAAAAAATTTTGTAGTATCTACTTGTTTTCTACAAGGATTATTTCATGTTTTCACAGTGGGTACAGATATGTCAGTTTACAGGACTTTGACAAAGAATTACTGTTTCAAGTAGAANCATATTATTAAAGCAGACATTTATTTTAAAAGGCCTCTCATTGCATAAGATCAGTTTGTGAAATTGCTGATTTGTCACAGCAGAGACAGTTGAGAAGGACCACTGTTTCCTCAAAATGACCAAACCTTATGGACACCATCCAAAACCTAGAAGTATGGGGGGGTTTTAAGAGCTGAACTGCCAAAATTTGTGATTGCAAAAGAAGAAAGTACCTCTTTTCAGCCAGTCAGCTTTTAAAATTCTTTAGTTTTCAATACTTTATTCTTTGCTTCAGTCCTGACTCACGTAGATGGGTCAGTGTTCATTTGGATTTTAGGAGCTCTAGGCGTATTGAAGAGTTCTGCATAGACAAGTATGGACTCCACTACCAGCACATTCTGTAGTCCCTAAATATTTTTGAAAACCTGGCTACCTTCCAGGCTTTAGACTTGTTCTCAGACTCAGTGCAGATGAACTGAAGCATCTCTTTCACATGTGTACAGATCAAAATTCATAAGCCATACCTTAAAAGTAGTTCATTGTTGTGAAGTAGCTGCTCCTAGATGCCAGAGTTTCCACCTCTGGAGGAAAGACTGACCCTGATAATGGGACTGACCCTAAAATGGGATAGTAGCCTCTATGCAGAGGGCAGTCCCTATGGGGACTGTCCCCCAAGCAGTAGGATCAGAGGGAGCAAGGATGTGCAGATACCATATTCTGTGAAAATAAGATGTATTTTTAAAAGTCTTCACAACCTCCTTCTTGTTTCTCTGAGAAGTCCCAGACATAGCTGCCTTCCTGTGCAGCAGTTGCTTGCCTTTGGTGGTCTGATGGTTGCTGGAACCACAAGATTTAGCACTGGGAAAAAAGGAAAGTCTCTTTTCCTCAGGCTAGTCCCTTAGGTTGCCTGGGGAAGCACTAGAGAAGGGCCTTGGGAACAGCAAGTCATGTGGAAACTGCCAGAAGATGCCCAGAGGAGATGCTATATAGAGGTTTGTTTTTCTCTACTTGTTCTGCTTCTCCTTTCATATGCAAGTAATGGTTTCTAAAGCGGAATATGAGTTTCATGTATGTGATAATAGTCTTCCAAGGCATTAAGACTGTAACAGTCAGTAACTTTCCACATCTAATGATGATAGGACAAAAATGGACCATCTTAATTTGCCACAAGGAAGAGACCAATTAGACATTAGGGGAAAGAATTCTAACTAAAGGGTAGTGATGCAGAGGACCAGGCTTTTTAAGAAGTTTGCAAAATCTTCTTTTTAAGAACAGAGTGGGCTGATGTAGATATATTTATACCGCTTCATTGCTAGAGGATCTGCTGAGGACACTGTGCTCACGTTTCAAGATTTCTGCAATTGTAATAGAAGAAAGAAAAAATCAAGGCAGATATGTAAGAGAAGATTTGATGGTGTCAAATTGATAGTTTGGAAAATTGCTTTTTACAGCAACATTTTGGAGGAATCACAGCAGCACAGAGTGGCATTTGTCAGTGGCAAAGAAAGAGATACCACATGAATAGAAGTCTGAGTTGACTGAAGCCGAAGTCAGGATTAGTTTGATGACTGCATAGTGTAGTCTCCAGTAAAGAAATTTCATTTAGAAAGACCCAGTGTGTGAATTTAGTAAAAAAAAAAAAAAGCTATAATGTATGCAGATAGTACGATACTAGATGGAAGGAAAGCAATCTGCAGTGGGAAGTAGCTGTGCTGATAATTTGGGGCTCATGCAAGTTGTAGTTTTAAACAAATATAAGATAAGCTGTTTTATGGAAGATGTACAAGAAATGTAGCAACTATTAATTGTAAAAATTCATTGCAAATTGTAAAAAACAGAAGTTTTGAGCTTCTATTAAAGCATAGTTTGTGTGTGTAAAAGTCCTTTTCTGACTACATTGGGTGGTTTGACAAAGTGAGTATCACCTATACCTATGAACTTCATCTTTCTTTAGGAAAAAAAAATATTACAATCCTTTAGCTATGGTATATAGAGGAGAAGCATTGGTATGAAGTTTATTCATCCTCTGTCAGCTGGTGAAAATTCTCAAACCTGTTTCTAATTCAACAGGAAGAAGTTTTTTGTTTGTGATAAACACTTAGTGCCTATTGCTATAATGTTGACTTAATAAAGGTTGTTAACCATCAGCAAGATCTGCAGTGTCTGAGATAAGGATTCCGTTCAAAATGATGTTTTCTTCAGAATTAGCAGCTTGCCTGCTTTTTTGCCATACTACAGCATGAGAAACTGGTGAATGGGCTGCTTACATGAGGTGCTATTACAAAAATATTGTGCATTTTAAACAGAATAAACAAACTCTAGTATCCTGATAGTGTGGATGAAATTCAGATAAATTCAATCTTTGAAGCAGAGGTTCCTGACCTTGCATAACTATTAACTGTCTGGGATTTTAAAAATCAAAATATGGAGATGACTTTTTTTCCTATGCTCATTCAGAACTGTAACTGTGACCTTTTAGTTGAAAAGCCTTTACAGAATTATTATTTAACTTGCTGTATTTTAATGTTTCTTCTAGATAGAGGACACTCACTCCTTGGATTATAAAGCGTTTCCGGCAGGATGGCAGATCCCATCCGCTGGGCCCGATACCATTGGCAGCGATTGGTATCTACAGAGGGTGGAGAAGGTAGCAGCAGCAACTCAAGTAACAAGTACTACCAATCATCTAAAACTATTGGCAAACATAGGATAGTGATACCCTGTTTGGGACATTTTAAGGAAGAGTATGAAAAAGTATCTAAACTGTACATGAACAACAGAATACGGACTACTAAGTATACTTTATTGAATTTTTTACCACGGAATTTATTTGAACAGTTTCACAGGTAATGGACTCCTTTTGGGTTGTGGTAATTCTTCTGAAGTAGAATCATCTTATTTAAATGTGTGTGTGACTATATAGACAGATATTAAAAAATTATTATTCCTTCTGACCTTCCTATCACTTCTGAAAAGATCTGTGTTAGCTAACTGAAGTCTCTTGAGTATCATCAGTGTTGGGCTCTCTTTTCTCCATAGCTTATATAATTTCCACTAATTCTGTTCTTTGTATTATTAGAATATTCCATACTCTTGGAGCACTGTCACACAGCAATCTGCAGTAGGATTTTCAGCTCATTTCCTGCAAAATGTATTTATCTCCTTCCTTCATACCTTTCTCTGTTGCCATTTTTTGTCACCCTCCTTCTGCTTGGAGAACTGCTGATTTGTGAAGTTATGCAGTGAGGCTGTAGGATGGCTCTTTTTTAAAAACGTGTCATCTCGCCCAGGAGATGATGAAATTAAGTTTAAAACCCCTGGAAATCTGAGAGAGTGCAAGTTCAGCAAAGCTTCACTAGAAGACATATGCCTGGAGGACAGGTTTGAAAATACAGGAAAATTTTTGGTTTCTGCATCTTCTGATCGTGCATATTAAGCAGCTCTGTGCAGCTAAGTAATCTATTGGCTGGAGAGTGAAAACAGAGTTCTGAATACTTACATCTTAAATTCCAGTTGGGGTGAAGAAAAGATAAATTACTGCTAACTTAAGTGTCTATATAGCATGGAGTGGAGGAATAGGGATGACTGTCTGCTAGCACAGCTAACTCCTATGTTTTCTCTTTGTTTCAGAGTTGCCAATTTGTATTTCCTATTTCTAGTAGTTCTAAATTGGGTTCCTCTAGTGGAAGCCTTCCAAAAAGAAATTACAATGCTCCCACTAGTAGCAGTTCTGACAATCATTGCAGTGAAAGATGGTCTGGAAGATTACTCAAAGTACAAAATGGATAAACAGATAAACAACTTACTAACCAAAGTATATAGCAGGTAAGAGACAGCAGTCTTTCTGGTTTATTGTTATTATTGGATTATGAGTATAAAAGTGTTGATAAATCTTTTGGTTTACTTTCTGGATGCTCACAGAATCATAATATAATTAAAGTTGGAAGATGTCTTTGGAGATCATCTAGTCCAACGCCCTACTCAAAGCAAGTCTAACTAGATCAAGTTGCTCAGAGACTAGTCTGGTTGAGTCTTGATCACTAGTTTTGCTAAATAGCTATCAAATTAGTGTAAAATTTGCTGAAAAAAAATCTTTGGTTGAGGCAAGAGCGTTCATGCATGAGTTTGTACTCTATTAACCAAGGTAGTTTGGCTAGTTAAACATCATTGTACATAGCATTTGTTTTGAAAGGTGTAGTTTTAATTCCTCTAAAATTGCTGTAAGCATCATGGAAATTCAAGGCTTGCTAGCTTATCACCATATTGGTAAAGTTCATTAATGTTATTGGAATGTACTTATAATGTAAGAGCATTTCCCCAGACAGAATGAGATCTTTTTCTGTTTGAGTGCATCGTGTAGTTTGTCACAAATGTTGGCGTCCGTTCCACAGGGTACTGCAGGGCTGCAGTGTTACAGACTGCAGGTGTGGGGCAGGAGCAGAGCATGCCAGTAGTGAGAGGTTTGCTGGGAGGCAGTTATTATGCATGGACAATAAAAAGACAGTTAATTTAGAATCATACTCTAGAATCATATTAGAATCATATTCTACATTAACTGGCAAAACCCTCCTTTTAGTCCGCATCAGTGCTGCCCACATTGTTGTTTTTCTTTGATACCTGTCATAAAAAGGATGTTCTGATACTCATTCAAAGCCTGTAAAATACAAAGATAAAGGTGGTATAGTGGACCCTTTTTCTCTCTTGCATGCTCTGTGGTCATATAGGTATTTTGAAAAATGTCACTTTTCATGTATTGTAGTAGTCATGATAAATAGCACCTATAGGAGAGGATTGATTGGCAGTTGAACACTTGAACAAATTCATTAAGGTCTGAGCAGTAACATACTCTAGTTGGTGTAGTACTAAACCACATTTAAAGCTCCCTCTTTTCATTAAAGACACACCTTTACCTAGTGAAGGCAATACACTGAAAAAGAAATTCTTCTAAAATCTTAATGTGCTAGCTGGTTATGCCACTGTACAGTAGACATACTTTAATCAGCCCATGCAGCAGGTTTGCGATCAGGTATTACGTAACCATTAAATATATTGTGATATCACTCAGAAGATGAAATCTTCATCTTTCTGGCATTTGCCATACTTTAGTGGTATTTTAAGAACTTGCTCGTAGCTGTAGAAGCAGTCTGGACTATCATTTTATATCATCAAAGGATAAACAGTTTTTTGTTCTGCAAACACGAATATATACAGCAGCTTTGTAATTGGGCTGTTAGGAAAGATAAACATTTTCTTTCTTTTCATGTCTGCAGAGAAGGCTTAAGGGAGAAGCTAGGTTATTTCTGCTATAAATTTTCATGTACCCTGAAAGAATTAATTGCCAGAGAGCTGAAGCATTTGATATCCATATTCCTGAAAACTCTGCTACTTGCAGTCTCATACCAATGCCAATGAAGGAGAATTAATTTCTGGTCTTCTTTTCTGGAATGATTCCTTCCCCATCACCAAAAATGTGCAATAATAACTGAACATATTAATCATCTGTAAAAATGAACTCTTGTGCCTATAAGTGTTTAGTTTTTGTAACTTTTTTTTTCCTCCTTAGTTTCTTTATCATTAACTATTTTATATAGTATAATCTGGTTTTAAAAATAAACTTGGAAGCACAGTTCAGATAAATCTGAGCAACTAGATAATAGTTTCTGTGGGGTTTTTGACAAATCTGATTCCCTTCCCCTGTTTGTTTTTGCTTATAGCAAATGTCTGACAGCCAGGGTTTAGGAGTTTTGAACCTGCTACTTTTTTGAGTTCTGGAATTTATCCACTTAATAGATCAGAATTATTGTATTTGGCCTTAAATACACAGAGCCTGAAGCTGATTTTTCCAGGACAGCTTATTAGTGTCTTGAAAATGTGATAAAATAAGATAATGCTACCTAAAATGTTTGGGGTTTTTTCTGTCTTTCCCTTGTAATAAGACATATTAATGAACAGTAAGATGTTCTAATGTGCATTTTAATTCAGTTTGTAATTGTTGCTATGATGTTAAATACTTAGTTATCAAGTTCTTGTGCATTTTGATCAAACTATCATTTTAAAACAGTAAGATCTTATTTAGATAGCCATGAATCACAAAGTATGAAGGCACTTCTATTTGAGCATCTGTTAAAATCACATAGTTTGTGTCATCTCAGTAGAACTGTGGTTTATGATGGAAAAATCCATTTATTCCCCTGCTGACCTACTGCTAAAGATAGTTAAACTTTTCGTTTGAGTTTGTGCTGAACTGAATAAAGAATATGTGCATGATCCATCTGCTGCATCAGCAATGGGATGGATAACTTCACTGCCTGATACATTTTTCTTATCTTCTTCCCTCTTCTGGAGACATCTCAAATGTATTTCTGTTTCATTCCAAGCCTTGCATGTAGGTGTGTTATAATTACTATTCTTTACAAATGCATGTTTATACAAATAATTACATATATTTGAAATCCATATATAATTTCATATCTAGTTTTTCTTTATGGAATTGTGATCTGGAAATAATGATCCTTTCTACAAGATTATTTCTTAGCTTTAGCTTTCCTTTCCTCTCCCTTCCCACACTCCAGCCTAGCAAAAAGAAAGTAGGACTCGTCCAAGTGCATCAAGTAAACAAGAAGCATCATATACTTTCAGTCACACATTTATCAAATAGGTAGTCATTTAAAAGAAAAGTATTTGCCATCTCCTGAGGGCTAATCTCAGCACTGGCAGCACAGACAAATAGGCTTTTGTAACTTTTCGTGAAATATATGGTAGTCAGAAAAATATAGGGATGTGAGACTACCATCATTTTTCTCCTTTTTTTTGTATATATAGCAAATAATTACTTCAAGGATAAACCAAAGGGTTGCTTTGCCACAAAGTCTTCAATTTCCAGATACTTCTGTGGTTTTGCAAATTCCAATTAACTTTGAAAAATTCCTGTAGAAGTCAGTGGCAACAATTGACTGCTTTTCACCCGAGTGTTTGTATCTTACTACATTAGCAATGCCATTGATTTCTTTTCTTATGAGCTTACTTTGTCTTGCTTACCTTTCCTTTTCCATCCTTTCTCTAACTCTTATAGATACAAGCTGGCCGTGGAAGTAATTTTCTCCCACCAGCCTCCTGGGTTCTCAAATCCTTTTCATCCTGTTTGGAGGGTAAAAGGTTGCTGTTGTGGAGTGACCAGGGCATTCTGCTCCAGTTGGTGGAGAGCCTAATTGGATTCACTTGGCCTTCATAGTGGGGTAAATTGGCCTGCATAAAAAGTTATTCTCATGTAGTTTTCAATATCTGAGGGGTAGTTCTAAACAATAACAACAAAAAATCACTAGTTTTCTGCTCACTCAGTTTCCTGAATAGATTTACTTTGTCAGCACCTTTGCAGCTATCAAAGCTTAAGTCATACCTTCTGTAGTGGAGTCACATCCCATTCCAGGAAATCTTCCTTCCCTTTTCCTGTTTATCTCTATTATTAGGTTGGGTTTTATTTATTCACTTTATAAGTTTTTCCTTCAACTCTTTTTTTTAATTTCTTTATTTTCAGGGAAATAGACTATTAGGAAAAGTTAATTGCTGTAGTGTTGTTTGAATCCTTCCATCTTGTAATAGAAATGGCTGTAACTTTAAGCTTTACATGCTTTTGATTGTGCCAATTTTCCATCTGTGTAGAAAACTAGTGATGGGCATCTTAAGGAGAAAACAGATGTGCCTTATATCACTTTAGTTTTATGTCACCTTTTGTTGCTCCCTGTTTTTACTTTGAAAGCAATATAACCACCTCCACCTTATCATCACTGGAGAAATTGTCATCAGTACATTTATTAAGTGTGGGGGCATTGTGCCTTCTGTTTGTAGACAAGCATTTTCTAAAGGATGCTGTCAGATAATGTAGGGCTGAAAGGTATGGATGCAAAGGGTGATACAGGGAATATTTTTCTGAATTTTTTGGTTTTGCATAGCTAGCACTTTGATTAAAGCTAGTAGATAAGTGCCAGTCTACAAACAATGTCCATGTTGCAAAGCTTGTTATCTTATGTCTGCACTGTAGAAGCCAGGTGTGCTTCCCAGCTCCCTGGTGTGTCACTGGCTTCTTGGCCAGCTTGGAATGAGAAGGGAAGGAAGACCAATGTGGAAAGCAGCCCTAGGAGAGCCCGGACTATACCACAGTCCAGATGACAGAGAAACAAAGCCTGTGGAGAGTACATGCTCCTCTCTTTGAACATAGCTCTAGGGTTAGTCACTGAGGACGGTAATAGCTCATATGAAAACATGCTGCATCCAGACCTGTGTGGTGTTTGTGTGTAGCCTACTGCTCTGTGTCTCTGGGTAGCTCGTCAACCTCTCCTTGTTGCTTGTTACCTTACATCCTATCCACCACTCTATACCTGGTTGTGTTTGCAATAAGCTGCTGCAATTACATAAAAGGAAGATTCTTCATCTCAGGACAGAAAAACAGCTACAAATGGAAAGTTGAAAACAGTTCAAACTTACGTACATCGTGCCTGAATATGTTGTATTAATACAGAATTTCAGCTCAATGCTGACAGGCCTGAGCTTTTATTGACTTCCCTGAGTATTACAGAGTCTTGGTACCTTGCATGCAAAATTAATTGAAAAGATATTTTAAAAGCCTCTAAATACAAGTATTTATATTCAGAGCATCAGTGAAGTGGTTGCTGGATATTCCTTGCTTGCTGGGAGATGTTCATCATCTTGGGAGACTGACATTTTTGACAGGCTCTGTCAGAAGGAAAAATGATTCGCTGTTCTTGATTGCATAATTGCAAGAAAAAGTGGTGACCAAAAGAGATATCCTGAAAACACTGTTTGCTTGCTTAGAATAATGAAAATTCAGGAAGCAAGTGGGCTGAATTTTAAATAGAGCTAAAGTAATTCTGGGAGAGTGTCTAGAATGTAATACCCAGAAAAACAGGGCTTGGACCCCAGAGCTGACTCTTTATAATTATATTCACCTTAAGCTAATAGACTGTCTCATCAGAGTTTTTTTTAATGACTTGGAGGCATAAATTAACTGTTAGAGTAATTTTCTAGTTAAAATCTGTCTCTCTGAGCTTTCAGTTTATAGTAAAAAAATTACTATTTTTATCTGTATTTCAGGAAGGAGAAGAAATACATAGATGAATGCTGGAAAAATGTCAATGTTGGAGACTTCATCCGGCTTTCATGTAACGATATCATTCCTGCTGACATGGTGCTGTTATATTCTAGTGACCTGGATGGGATCTGTTACATTGAAACAGCAGGCCTTGATGGAGAAACTAATCTAAAGCAGAGGCAGGTGGTGAGAGGATATTCAGAGCAGGTGATAATTGTGCATTTATAGTGGTGTTAGAAAGTTGACATGACAGATGGTCAACTAAAAAACCCTAACAACCCAGCCCTCTATATTTCCTAATTCTTGGTAGCTCAACAATTTTCATCTGTAAACAAAATAACTAGATAACATAGTTCTAATTTGTTGCTTGAGTTATTTTGAAGGAAATCTTTATGTGTTCACTTAACCTAGAGAAAAGAGAGATCTATTTCAAGTAATGCAAGCCAGTAAAAATAACTATTCAGTTAAATGTCAGGAAGTCATCTATGGTGTGTATCATGTCATGGGTGAGAAATTGGGGGTTTTTAGAAGGGAATTCTGTGCTATTTAAAGACCTAGAGAGGAGCAGTTATTATCCTTTCTCTTTCACTGATTTTTCATATTGCAAATGTCCTTTTAGCTCCAGTTCTAGTCCTTCGAGGATTTATAAAACCTCTGGAATTCTTAGAATTTTTCCTGCTACAAGCCTACTGTAAACAGGATTAACTGAGTCATCTCTCCCTTTCCAAACTGACCATCACTGGATCTCAGAGGGTTTGCACATACCAAGTCGTATGAAATTGGTGGATCTGTGCTTTTCAACCATGGAAGTCACATGGTTAAGGATTTATGAGTAATTCCTGAAGGCCTTTTCAGATACTGAGGAGATGACTGCCATTGTAAATAAACTTTAGTATTATACCTAGTAGACAAAATGCTAGAGGTTGGACTAAGAAGATAATATCAAAAGAACAAANGAGCTATTTAGTGAACAAACTGATATTGCTCTGCTGCTTTCAAGACACTCAAATGTTGCTTCCAATTAAGAAGGGATTAATCTCCTTTACCTTTTACAGCTCATATGGTTAGCTGAATCNCAGGCTGAAAACAACTGCAGGGAGACTCTGCTGTCCATAAGGACAGTTTAGTCCTCTGGAGATAAAATTACCTGAACTGCCCCTGAGTTGTCAGCAGTGGTGAGGAAGTGAGGAGGAGTACCTTGTGCATTAAGACTGCCCTGTTAACTTAGTGAGTATGCTAATACCAAAGGTATGATATGATGTCCATGAACAAAGCTGTTCAGCCCCTTACAGTGACATGTGTTGGGTTTTTTTTTCTTTTCTTCCTTGATTTAATATTAAAACNATTAAAACAATAAGGTAGGAAGGACTGTGTGATCTTTCTGTATACACATCATTAGGCAAGGCAAAATTCAAGTGGCTCTACAGGCTTACATCATACTGAGGTGGCCCTGATCTCATAGCATCTCCTGCTACCAAGATCAGATTTCAGTCTCATTCAAGAAAGAGGCTGTTTTCTGTGTTTCCAGAAAACTTGCACCAAAATATTAGGAAGAGTCATACTGTCCAAAAAAGTGACAATCCCTTCACCACTCAAGACTGGTGGTGTCCTCAAACATGAAGAAAAAAAAAAGTCATTGCAGGATCTTCTTGTGTGCATG
>VYZX01013931.1:9152-33161 GCA_013401335.1 Brachypteracias leptosomus | reverse complement strand
TGTGTCCTTGTTTACGTGCTCCACGTAGCTGTCCTTACTGGCGCCACCAAGTCTGGGTTTGCTCACATGCCCATTCTTATGGAGATACCTCTCCACAGATAGTTCATCAGTCATTATTGTTGCTTTGTGGGGAGGATCACTGTAAATATTATATATGAAATAGATCATGATAAAGCTGCATATATCCCATTACTTTCATTATAGTTTGTGTCTTGCTCTCGTGTGACTGTCTTTAACCATGGACGTTCTTAAGATTTACAACATTGTCCCCAGTAAATAAAATTGTTTTTCAGGGAAAAACTCCACCTCTGCTGCATTTCCAACCACATCTTATCTGTTTTATCTAAGAAACAATGAGTTTTCTTAAGGATTAATTTATTAAGAGTCATTTAAAGAGATAGACCCACAGTGCTTGGTTCTATACTCTGCAGACTAATATATATATTTGTATATGTACACATACATGTTACTTCCTTAGATTTTGGAAATGAAAGTTATTAATACAATGATAGAATATTTAAGAGAGCAAAAATGAAAAATTCCTCTCTTGAGAAATGAAAAAAGGGCGTTCTATTAAATTCCCCAGCAATATATATGATGTTAGAATGTATCCTTTTTTGTATACATTATGTATAGTTATATGCGACACACACATCTGTCTTTTCCTGAGAGCTTTTATTACTTAATCATTATAAAAACTGCATTAATTTAATGTCTATGCTGTAATTATTAAGGTAAAGCAAGGAAAGTTCCTTATACTTTATATAACACAACATATGCATTATGTATCTTCTTTTGCAAATATAACTTTTATTAACATTTATTTTCTTTTTATTAACCTGTTACAGTCCTTTCTTATGTATCACATTACAGCTTTCCCTTCAGAGGAGGATCTACAATTTCTGTAGAAGACTTATTATTAACTCAACTTGCTTTCACGTTATAATCAAAGATTAGTCAAGGCAGTTAAAGTTGTTTTCAGTGTGAGTACTTTTATACATTATTCTGTCTCCTCAGTAGCAGAGTCTTGGAAGATAATTCTTGGTGGTCTCACTCAGTGGCAATTCCAATAGAGCTAGCAAATTAATGTGGAGTAGAACTTTTCACAGATCCCTTGTCCATTACAGAACAATTTTTCAAAATATAGAGCACTCTGTAAGTCAAACAAAGTAGAATTATGGTTTAGCGAACTGCAATCCTGAGTGCGTTATGGTTTATTTTTCTGGTAAAAAAATAAACTATTACTTTGACTAATAACTCTCATGGAATGCAGGAAAAGATTACCATTAGGTATTTCTTGCCAAAAGAAATTGATATCATGATACTCTTAAAGCACACAAAAAAGACCTGAATTTACTGGTACTCGAATAGATTTTTAGGCCTGGTATGTGTCATTACTGTAAATCTTTCAAACATTCAGAATGGAGGAGAATCAGTTTCATCTTTCTACTGGAAAAAATTGCTGTTAATCCTCCTTACACTCTGGGCTCGATCCAGGGAGTATCTGTAATTCTCATTGACCTAACTTAAGCAAAGACCACAGGAACTCGCCGGTTTTCTGGCTGAACTCCTTTAGACAGGCTATCTGTAGTTAAATGTGTGTATGCACTCTTCCTGCAAATGAAGAGAGAAAGAAAAAAACCTTCTCATTTAGCACACAAATCTCCTCATTTAGCACACAAATCTCATCTTGTTCAGTCCCAAAGAAAGAAATGGTTTCTCTGTGAAACTCATCAAAATTTATCTCATAGAATAACTCTAGGGAAGACATTTGAGTGAAGAGCTCCTGCTTGCTGAATGGTCAAGACCTAGCAGAATACATTTTTGGGAAGGTGACTTTCATCTTGATTGAATGTCCTGAAAAAAATGTAAAGATGAAATTTTGTTATGAATATTCTGGTTTATAATTACTTCTCCAGTAAAATTTTACACTTGTACAGCTCCACTTATCTTGTTGCAATACAGAAAGCACTCAAGCACTATTGGAAATTGTTAGGGATATTTGCTTAAAATTGATTCAGGACTCAATATGTATTTTGAATGTTTTCATCATTGTTATGTAACTGCAGGATTGAATGACTGCAAGAAACTGCTTTGAAAGACTGACAGCAAAAGACATAGGTACTCTGGCAATGCATATATCCCAGGACAGCAGAACAACATATGAAAAATACATAGGCTTCATGTGTAAAATATCCATGATATAAAGATCAAACTGACTAGAAAAATAAACTAGTAAAGTGTTAACACATTACTACCACCTTTCCTGTAATAGGCATCTACATGCACATGGAGAAGTCCCATTAATCCTGACAGAATTTATTCTCATGTATGAACACAAGAAGTGAACACTACAGAGAAACACAACATCATCCCTTTTGTGCGTACAATATTTGAACATTAATAATTACACATTAGTACATTAAGAATTTATGTAAAAATAAACACCTATTGATGTAAATAGAAAATTTCTCAAGCTTCAATGACATTTAGGAGCCTTGGAGTTGCATCATTAGCAGATATGGCCCTGATCCAGGAAAGCCTTTTAAGCACATGTTTAACTTCCACCCTGCAGGTTGTTCCTCTGAAGTACTACACGCATAGCTAAAGCTAAGCACATACTTAACTTGAGATCTTTGCTAGACTGAGGCCCATGTTATTCAAAGAAGAGTGTGAAATCTCCTTAGAATTACAGAATGCAAAGAAATATGAAGAATTCTAATGACACCAGCAGTTTTCATAACAGACTGTACAGCTTGCATAGTCCGCTATAAAGTTATACAAACCAATCTTTCCTTTTCAGAGTAGCTATTTAAGCATGAAGTTTGAAATACTACTAGTAAATCTTCAAAGTAGAGTTGTAATTGTCAGTTGTGTACAGAAAGGTTTGAAACAACTACAGTAAATATTTGTTGTCTTAAATCTCAAGTTTTATACACCAGCTTTGTTACTATGCTGTATTAATTGCCAAGGTTAAAACATGGCTGAATATTTGCACAGGAAAGATGTTGTCTTCCTTTGTTAGGGTTAAATCTGTATAGTGATTACTATTGTTTGAAGAAACAGTAGTGCAGTGCTTTAAATTGTAACCTTCATAAATACTTTTACTTAAATAGGAACCTCAAATCCTAGAGCAAACAAAAGCATGATTATATGTACAGCAATAATGCCCTTATCACAATGGGATAACAAACACAATGGTTGGTAACATTTGAATAGTGTAACAAGAGTGTTTATAATAAGATGATTAGAGCCAAAATGCAATAGCCCTTTCACAGAGTGCTTCCTCAGCATACTAAACTGTTTGTCACTTAAGGACTTCAGAACAGTTTCTAGATCATTCTTCCAATAAAGCTACTTTTGGAAGTTAAGCCTTTCCTAAGCTTTAATAAAGTATATTTTTCAAACTAGCAATGGTAATAAGGTTTAACACAGTTTCAGGACAAAAATATGTTAGAGACAAGGGCAGGAAAAGGTCTCTTAGTTCAACCAGACTTTCTGCTTGAACATCATATCTCTCTGTACTTCAGTTCTCAGCTCCTGCTCTTCATAAAAGGATTCAGTTTATTTAGCATGATTATGCTTTTTCACAATTTGCAGTTGAAAAGTTCATGGTTTTGTTTCTTTTTTATACCCACTTGCATAATTTTATATTTTTGAATGCTTTCTTAAGTTTCCTACGTCTTACTGCTGATTTACAAGACGTTTGTGATGAGTTTTTAAAAATAGAAACTGTTTTATTAATGTAACTTGTTAAGAGGCCTACATGGTAAGTAAGATTACTGAAATGGTAAATAAAAACATCCTGTGAGGAAATGATCTCTTCCACATTTACGTCAGTTTTCTGTTCTGAGAGCCTCCAGTGTTGCCACTAAGCATTTAGTTAAGGTGTCTGACATGATAAAGGTTAAACTAATTCATTATTCTAAGTGTACTTATTTCATCCTAATAGTAATGTGGTAGAAGAATTATAAGCAGTAGTGATCAAATAAATTTACTAGACTTCTGTTGTTCAGGTGCCTTTGCATGTAAGCAAAGCTTTGCACTTTTGCTGCAAACAAAAGACATTCCAGATCCCACCACACAACTATGTCCAAGGCAATCCACTTGCACTTTCTGTAACAAGCTTACTAAATGTAGTAGTGAATTGTCTGACTCTCTCTGACTCAGCAATTTCTGTCATCCCTTTAATATGTCACTAAAAATTGTTTGATTTTAAAGCTCTTATGCCCTTATGTATGATTTTCTTAAATGTGAGCATGTGATCAATCCTACAAAATTTCAAAGTGAGGGATGAGGTATGCTTCTGTACATTGTAGAACTGGTGGCCGAAAGGTCTCAATACTGCATTCATTGAAAACTAAAGGACCATGGTTGTCCTGCCTGCACTGGCATAAGATGATACTAAATGAAGTTCCATGGCAAGAAAAAGGAAGACCAATTAAAAAGTACCCAATAATGGAAATTATTTCTAGATGCATTTTAATGTCATATTTATTTTTATTCTTTTTATTATATACCATGGGTTATGACTTTAAGCTATGATATTTTAGGATGCCATAGCTAAAATGATGAGAAAAAATTTAGTTTTACTCACAGTATCAAGTATTAGAAAGTATATTACAAAAGCATCCAATAAATGAGGAATAGTTAGCTATTAGACAGTAACAAAGGACATGGCAAAGTTTCCTTCATATTTTGATAAAATATTTCACTTCTTTTCCATTCCCAGTATACACATGCCCAATCAACACAAAATTAGCCTTATGATTTCCCATCAGTCATTGCTTCCCACATAGTTGTTTAAAAATCTGTTACAAACACTATTTTCAGATGCCTATGGGATTTCCAATAAATTAAGGTTATGGAAGTGAAAGGGTACATGCCTTATTTTGAAAACAGTTGCTGCACATGAATATAGTAGAAATTAACAAATGTGCTTATTTATGAAATTAATTACATGAGCATGCTATTCTATATTGTACAGGGGACAAGAATTCCTTATTTAAATACGGATGTGCTGCTGAGAGGCAGCTGAGATAGCTAGAGTTCTGGATTATAAAAACAGCATAATAAGTAAGGATCTTGTTTCTGATGAAATATTTCTTCCTTGTAATTTCAATATGTTTTAATTCAACATTTTATAAATATTTTAAAATATTTTAAAAAGACTTACATATGATTTTGTAGAACTATTTCAAACTCATAGCATATCTCAGTACATCACAAGTCTTGTTCTGTGTTTTAAGCCTATCTTAAAATTAAAAAATGTTTCTCTAAAATTGGATCTCACAACACAACCATGGTTATCATTGAGTCCCACCCTAGTGACAAAGCTTGTTCCTGCACAGAAAAGGAAGAAGGAATTAGAAATGACTAAAAAAAGTATCTTTTATTTCTTATTCCTATATCTTTCTAAACCCTAAATACAGATAAACAAAAGTCACAGCCAAATTAGCAAGAACTGAACCACAAACCAAGCCTTTTCTGTTTACATTTTGAAAATCATTTCCACCCAGTTATCTTTGGCTGAGTGTGCAAGCTCTGTTCCAGTGAAACTGTGACATTAAATCCTACACTAATGGGTAGCAGACTTTTATTTTATTCTATTATTTATTTTATTTTATATTCAATTTTGTACTTCTATTAAAGATTCAGACATAAGATTTTGATAAAATTTATGACATAAAATTAGTATGAATTAAAACAAATCAAGTGTATAAAATTCTTATTTACATGTTTGAAGGAAAAATTCCTATCCAGTGGTTTAGATTAACATCTTTAATTTATATGTGTCATAAATTAAGTCAACCACTGAAAAGTTACTGATAGCTGGGTTTTTGCCATCTTGGGTCCTATGTGTTTGATTATTTGAAGGAAGAAGCAATCCATTAGTTTCCAGTGTGAAGAATACAAAAGGTTGGCTTGTTAGGTCTCTGAGTGCTCCAAGAGGCCATAACATCCCTGAACAGCCTCACCCATGGCCATGGGCTCAGGATCTCCATTTAACAGTGCCATCCATCATCCATGAATGCTGGACACTGTTCTGGGCTCTGTCAGAACGGATCGGGATGTCACTTGGCTGCTCTCATCTCACATGCATGGTGCCAAACTGGTCTATATTTGTTCTTGCTGCCCCCTCTCATGGCCTGAATTTTGGTCCTCAAAAACTTACTCTCACAGGAATTCCAAGGATAAATTATTCCATAGGATAAACTAACTGAGCAGTAGGACTGAGAAGACAGTGACCAGTAAGATAGAAAAAAAAGCTATGCAGTTAGTTTAAGATCACTTTGTTATTACTAGTTGCTTGTATCAACAACTTTGTCCTACATAGGCCCTCTGTTCTGCATATTTTCTATGTAAATTATTTATGTGTATCGATTTGCATATATATTTAGACAGTACCAAAAGCAACATAAGCCTGATCCATAGGAGTAGTGTCACTGAGTGTTATGCCAGTCATGAAAACTTTGCTTTGGCTGAAGTCACATTAATATAATGGATATTGGGGATGGATCCAACTTTGGGGAAGGAACTCCTCTTGGATATGCCTAAGAGTGGCAGCAACTGCTTTTGATCTCTCAAAACATGCTGGGATACCGTATGGCTGCTCTTACTTCACGTGTACATGCCAAACCAGTCTCGGCTAGAGCAATGGCAAAAAAGTCTTTTTTCCTTCCTTTTCTCCCACAGTAATGTCACACTTCATCTCAAAGACAGCTGAAGAAAGGCAAGGGATTTCTTAGTGCTCTGCCTACCTCCCTGTGTGGGTAGAACTCATAAAAAAGCATAAGCTGCCCTGGAATTGTATAACTTAATAGGAGATGAAAATGCTGGAGAAGATAGCATTTCAAAAATACTGTTTTAGCAGCAGCCTTCACTCAGTACTTACACTGACACTCATTTGTGGTGTGGAAGGAAAATAAACTGAGACAAGGAAACTCACATCAACGTATATGGTGAGGTCATAGTATTTGAACTTGTGTCATGCCTCCAGAAGAGATACCATAATATTTTTACAATCTTGTGAAATGACCACAATGAACTACAACATTTAATGTAAAACATTTTAATTGGTTCTGAATCTGAGGTGCATTTATGGTGGGGAGCAATTTGGAATGTCAGTTTGTGCTAGTACATGCTATATAGTTTGAATGTGACTAAGTTTGAAATAAAAAAGATTTCCTTCTTGCCTTTCATTGTGTATGTGCTAACATGCCAAAGTAAGCTAGGGCTCCACATTTCCTAGAAATAGAATATTTTTCTATAGATTTTTTTCTCAAGGCATAGTTTATTTATGCAGAACTTTTTGGGGTGTCTCTCTTGTACCTCTAAATGGGAATCTAATGGATTCTTTTTTTACAGAAGTATAAAGATTTCTTACAAATATTAACAATTTTTTTTAATATAATTATTGAAAGTGAGGTAGTAGTCACTTTTGAAGCTGTTTCTACTCAGAACAGTAAGGTATTTTAGAATATCTAGGTGTTATGATTCTATATTTGATAGTGACTTCCCTAAGTGAAAAATGCTAAGAAAGGTGTAAATAGAGTACTTCTGAAAACTGGAGAATAAATATTCCTTTACAATTAGAAAATGAAGGTATTTAACAACCAATAATCATCATAGATTAGACATCAGTATGATGGCAACAGGGTTGTATTCTCTTCTGTCTTTGCTTGTCCTACCAACAGAACTGAATTCAAGCTTTGCTTCATAATTTCTACTCAGACCCCCCTCTAGGCATCAATCCCTGGCCAGCTTTATCAACAATAACAAAACTCTGACAGTTTGAAACTTGCATCTAAAAAACACACAGCAACTAGAGCTNCTTTTTTAAAACCATTGACTTTCAAAACAGGTCTGCCTCTTGCATACAATCTTGATAAGGAAACTTTCCAATGAGGAATTTGCTAGGTGGATGTTTGATAGCAAGGTTGTCTCTTCTAAAGAAAATTATGGTCATCTTCAGTTTATATCAGAATGCTATCATCTGAAACAAAATATGTAAGTGAATACTGAAAGTTTATTTTTTAGGAATAGTGCTGTGTTCAAGAAGATTTCTGATGTGCTCCAAATATATCATTCAAGACTGAGTTCACTGATGGCTAAAAAAGTAAACATAGTTGTCTGTGGAAATTAAAAACTACCACTAGCTGATTTAGTCTCCTGATGTAATTTCTTTTCATCATCCTGTTAAATTACCTACATTCTTTACTTTAAAGTTATCTCTAATGGACTGAATTCATTTACCAGCTAGTAGGCAAATTGAGAAACATGGCCTATTGCCAAAAAATGACTGTTTATTATGATGCCGTAATTGATCTGGAGTTTGTTAGACCCAGAAAAGCCATGGTAAAGTTCTCGAATTGACAGTTTTCCCTACATTTGAAGAGAATTTGTATATGTATCACTGTTGGCTTCCTGAAAATTTTTAACTGCCAGTGAGCTGATTTGAACAATGAAAAGTCAAATCATCATGCCTTCTTTCAACCACTCATTGCTCTCTACAGACCACAAGAAGACCAAAGTTGTCAAATGAAGAGTATTTGCCTTGTGATTTACAACTTTACTGGATCCCTTTTTTCCTGTATGGAAATTTTCATAAGTGGTTTGGCAAACGCCTTTAAAATAACTGTGGTATTTGGCAGGAAAAAGGCTGCAGAACTTGGGCCTGCTGTTTCCATTTTAGTTCAACAGTAAGACTCCTCTCAGTGATATGAACCAAGTACAGAATTCATAGTCCAAAGACATAAGTTATTAGAAACAAGTTGAGTAAAAAGGAGACATGTGGCTCAACCCACAGAAATTCATTAGACAATGGTTTTCTGAATGCCTGTTCCAAACAATTTGTCAAATCCACTGTTCATTATCATGCAGCCTAATACTGATTGCTTATATATATAAATTTACACATCAGTAGCTATAAAAGTGTTTATATTTATCACACAGTACTGTTCATTAGACATAGTGGAGTATGTGAACACACATGTTAGCAATTTATACCCACAAAAATCATGCAGTTGTTCACATGGCAGAGGTCTGTGTGTTATTAGGAGGAATCCAAATACACGCACTTACTTTATCACTTTTTGAAAGGGCAGACAAAGGTCATAAGTGACAACTTCCTGAGTTTTTTTTTAATTTCGACATATGTCACCAGAAAATGTACTCAAAAATCAAGGCTTTCAAGTGAAAGGCTAATTTCACTGCTATTTCTTATTTATTAATGCTTAAAATTGCCTGTAGAAGGTGAAATGACATTCTGTGGTTCGGATGCAATCACATGCTGTCCATATGGAGCTGACTTCTGAAACACTCAGGTTCGACTTCAGTGAGAATATTTATGGACTGATGTCTCCCCTACCAGACAGCAGTGACAGAGACTACTGTGATCCGTTGCCCCCAGAGTATTTCTCCCGACGCCCATGCTAACAGACTGTTTCAGGGCAAAGGTGTATAGGTGGGGTCATGAGTAAGAAGTGAGGCAGAGTAGACACTGGACCTAGAAACAGCATGAGAAGGCTGATAATTGGTGGTGGCCCCTATGACTAACAATCCCCCCCTGCCCCAGACTCCTTGGAGGGTTTCTCTGAGACACAGGGCCACCCCAGAGCACTGTGTTTCATACATAAGAACTAGTCCCAGGCCTAGAAGCCGTAGTGAATACACAGAACAGCAGGAAAGTTTATCTTCAAAATTGATTAATCTCTTTCATGTGTTTACCTCAGGTCTGTTGATAATAGTGAGTACAACTATATGGGGTGCATGGAAAGCCTCATGTTACAGAATAGTATTTGGTAGGTAGGTAGTGTTCCTAAGTGAGCTATACTTCTCATTGGTTTTGCATGCTTAATGAATTGAAAATCATCTCTTGCTCTATCCTATTGAGAAAAATTGAAAGCACAAAGGGCTAAGAGGCAATTGGACATTTATTTAAAGAGGAAGGTGATGCGAAAGCAATTTATACTTGTAAGTTCAGTGTTGCAAAATGCCAAAGAGCAACGCCCTTTACTCAAGGAAACAAAAAAATCTTAGAGGTTGGTCCTGAGACACCATAACAGAGGCACCATGGTATGAGTCATCAGGGCATCGTATTCAGGCAGACTGTCAGTATTGGTAGAGGACCTGCAACCTTTTTACTGAGAGGTTGAAGAAAGGAATTTTGCACCATTTCCCATTGTGCTGAACAAGAATTTGCCTGGAAGCCTTGCTTGACAGATTGGCCCCTATTCCCACTATGATTTGTGCTACTGTGAAACAAGAGTGCCTAATGCACGGGCCGTAATATAATGACAGGCCAGCTTCAGTTAGTCTGAAAAATGATACACAGATGAAAGCACGGACTCTGCTCCACCTTTCATGCTTTTCATATTTGCATTTGGAGCGTACACAGGCAGGACCCCAGACAGAACTGACAGACAATTAAAAGGCCACTCGATACAAGGAAGTATATCTGCACGACACATGACCTCTGCTAGCAGACAATATTGTAGGGCATAAAACAACGTCTTGCTATCAACCTGAAGTCTAAGGAGAATTATATTAAGCCCTGCCGAGAGGTTAACTTCTTTGCAGCAGGAGCTTTGTTCTGACTGTGTCTTTCTTATCAAAACTTTAGGATTCCTTTTTCCTGAGGGAACTTAATCTTTCAGATTTGGGTCAGGAGGTATAATAAGTAACACAAAGAAATAAACACTATAAAATTCTAGGGGGCAAGTGGGACACATTTTTTAGAATTTAGTTAACGGAAATCCTGTCTTATATGAACCCTAAGAACGCAAGCATGGTGGATACCAATTTTCCTTTAAAAAGGCTACTTAGAAAAGTAGTAAAAAAAGAGATCTTTTTAGATTTTTATAGCTTTTAATGGAAAAAAGTGACAATGTGAGTATTTTAAGTGTGCTGTGTTGTGTAGAGATTTAACATAGGGAAATGGATCTTAGGAATGTTCTCATTTCCACCTGATGATCTTGCTTTGTACGTTCTAATAGAAATCCTACAATACATATCACTATAATTGCATGTGTAAAATTTGAGATTTTAAAAAGTCATTGTTACATAAAGAGGATGTTTATTTTGGCAAAATGGGAATCTTTGAAACAGTAAAATTATACACTTCATTTCCACCAGATGTTGAATATCCTCTTTTTTTGAGAGCTGGACTATGTACTGTACAGGAATATAGACAGATGCTGTGTGGCACTTTATTGTTGGATTGCTAGCATATTTATGTTGCATAAAGGGCATTGCAGAATAATGTTTGCAATGTTCTTACGCCAAATACATTCTGAAATATTTGCAGTATCATAGAACAGATGGAAATTAAAGTAGTGTTCAAGCTCAAATCTGTTTCCTTTGATAGTCTGCTGCAAGGATGGTTTTAAGCAAACTTTCAAAACAAACTTTCTAGGTATTTAAGATGTGTAAACACGAATATAGAAAATGCAGTGGAAACTGATTAAACACATGGAAAATATTCTGGTTTTGATTTTGCTTGAACTGAACTAAAAGATAAAATACTTGAAATGTTGTTAAATCTTCTGTACCAAAGAGCAGAAAACATCTTGTATATCTGTGTCCACTATGTTTAATTTGAGTGGGTTTTTTTCCTCTTGAAACTGTTGTCCAAGCAGAAAAAGGGACACTTGAATAATTGGTATGCTTCTCATGTTTGATGTCTTCCATAATCCCCATTTTGGATGCTGTAGGGCTACATTTAATTTATATGAGGATGATTTGCTACAAAACTGTGAAGGGATAATTTTCCATAGTTTCAGTTTATTTTGTTAATTTTTGTGGATTTTTTGTTGCTGTTCTTATTGTTCGTTCATGTTATGATTTAATTTGAATCTATGAAACACTTTGTTAAAAAAGCAAAAAGGAAAAAGAAAAATCCCTGAAAAAATGGATTGGTATTTTAGTATTCAAATATGGAAGTATAACAATGGGGAAAAAAGATTTGTTTTCCAAATGCAAGAGTTTTAATTTTGCAAAAGCAGTTGAATAAATCAATGTTAAATGATAATTATTCCACACCTGTCAAAGATTACTTGCAACATTTGGCCTCCCCTCCTTTTCTGAGCATCTCCATTTGTGTACTAGGTGCAGGTGGGTAGTGTAAGTTAAACCAGGAAAGCAAAAGAGACAGAAGAAAAGCTTCAATGAGAACAGGAACTATGCAATATGAGCAGCTGCTTGGGGCAGGTTGAACAAGAAAATGTAAGCAGTAGAGAGAAGTTTGTACCTTTCCTTCTAGTAGGAAAGAGCATACCCTTTTCTATTGCCTTTTATGAATTGGTGCTTATGGGAATCTGCCTCCAAGGTGTCTGAAAAGTATTTGAATTCAATGCTAAAATTGGATAGGGTAGTTTACAATTCCTAGTTATTATTGATAGTTTTTTCTTGTTAATCATCATTCAGTAATAGTGTGACCTTTCCAGTACAAAATTATTTGGTAAACCTTGAGAAAACTACTTCCAGAGATGATCTTTAAAATAGATGTTAGCAAAGGAGCAGGCAGTATCTCAGAGCATTTCTGGTATTTTATTTTAAGGATTTGGGGTTGGACTTTAGAAATCAAATTTATTAAACTAACTGTGACAATTCATATTTCCTTCTGTGTCTTCAACCTACCTTCATTTCCGATAATAATGGAAGCTAGATTGCTGCTTTGGGAATAGCTGGAAAAGACAATGTTACTAATGCTATTTTAAAATTGAAAGGCTAGAAGGCAGGAAGCAGGAGCAAGCCTTTGTATCAACAACTAACCTGTTCTGAAACAAGAGCAAAATATGATGAGGAGGCCTGTTGATTAGCAAAAGCAGAGAGGCTTGTACCAACAGCTTTATCTCTGAGAACCTGGACTTCATGAAACTTATCTCTACATTGTAATGAAATCTTCATCTGGAAATTAGAAACAAATAGGTATTATATTTTAATTTAACCTTCATACAAGGATGTTTTCATAATTTTTAATGCTACATCTTATGAGTGACCAGAACGACATTATGTTTCCCTAATTCACATTGAACATTTCATTGCAAACGACACAGAAATGTTCATTATGGTAGTATTTGCTTCAGAGAGGCAGCTCTATACAGCAAGCAACTTTTTACTTAGATTAATGAAGAAGGCAATAAAAAAGAGAGTTCATAGTATTGTAAGCTTCCTTGCCCTGCTGAGAAATATAAGAGGGTAGGTCATAGTACCAGCCATTCCTTGGCCTAGAGTATTTCAGAATTTATCTAAAAGGAAATCCACAGAGGATCATTAAGAGAGGTGAGCAAAACTAGGGGAAACATTAAGGCATTTTAAAGCTTCTATGGGAATTTTACTTGGTGAAATTACTTACATACATCTACCTGGAAATTCCTCAGGGAATTTTATCAACGTTTCTTCCTCTTTTCCCCTTCAAATGAAATCAAGATCAATTCACAAAACCTTCCGCTACTTGACACAAGAAACAAATGTGTTGACATGATTAGCAGTGTTTAGAACACCAGTTCTCAGAAGCAGGAGGCTCTACAGGCTGTAGCATTAGTCTGTCAAGCCATCAAGTCAGACCCTTTTTCTACCTTTCTGAGACAGAGAGACTTTTAAATTGAGTAATTGTCATTTTCCAGCTTTCAGTGAGGCCAGAAATCACTAAAGATCTCATTTAAACTTTCTGTTCTAGTTCTCAAGCAAATTTACAGCAGAGGTCAGTCCTTTTGCAAGATTTCTGGAGGGAATTCTTCATCATAACAGATGGTTTTTTTTTCCATTGTAGTTTAAACTATCTTCCATCAATTTTTCTTGTCATTTCACCCATCTTATTATGACCTTCATAGGATAAAAGAACAGTACCAACCATGCCTTTTCTCTGTGTATTGTGCTTCTCAGTATATTATGTAGTTAATATTGATTATAAATCACAGTGAACTCAATGAATGCCTTCCTACTCCTGTACCTCTCCATGACAGCCATTCTCTTGCTTTTATCCAGCTTGGAAAAAGTACTATTTTTATATTTCTTCTACAGAAAGATTGTGAGTTTGGCTTAGTGATACTTTCTCAGATATAGCAAAACCAGAAATAACCCAGACAATCTATCTAAGCACAAGATTATGAGAAGTTATTTTCTTCTCATTAAAAAGAGATCAATAAACACACATTAACCTAATTATCCTAGCAATTGAGTTTGGCATGGTAATAGGATTTGACACAGGCTGTGGCAGTGGATCATGTGCATTTTCAATCATTTAAAGATTGAGTTACCTTAAATAATCCAAAAATAATAATTCTTAAAAGTTATATATTAACTTAATGTAAAATAGATTTTAAGCATTAATGAATAAATTCTTAAGCTATTATGTGAAGAAAATAGAAACTGGAAGAAAAAAATCCTGTTACAAAAAGCAAAGATAGTGATTCACGAGGGAGAGCAAAACAAATAAATTAAAAGAAGCTTATGTGGTTTTAATAATTTTTTTTTATAAGTTTAGAGCTTACAGAAGGAAACGTCTGGAAGCTCACAGTCAGTTTGAAAAGAATGTGGCTGCAGCAAAGGCAGGCATATTGTCAACCCTCTCCTCTTGCCAAAAACCTGAAAAAAAAAATCTCTTGGCATGAAAGAAAGGAGGATATTTGACATCCTTTTTTTTGCAATCTTGGCAGAGACTACTAGGCAAGGTGCGCAGTTCCACCTGGAACCAAACACTGATTATGGAGCACTAAGCACCACCTAGATAGTAATTTAAATTTTACCTCATCATTGAGTTGAAACAGAGCTGAATCATAGTTTCTGAGCAAAAAGTTTTGATTTTACAAGACCATTTTTAGAAGTTATGCCTGTTTTAGTTTTCATTAATTTTTAATATTTTTTTTGGTATAGAAACTTCATTCCTTTGCATTGTAATTAAATCAAGCTTCTTCCCCCAACTGTTCTTTTTTCTTTTGTGCACAGCACAAAATAATTTTTGACAGTCTCATTCTAGTTTCAGATTTTAACTAAGGAAGCACTATACAGATGCATATAAAGACAAAATTATAATATCTGTTACACATTCACAATAGTTTGTTGTTTGTTTTTTTTATTATTTTTAAGTGAAAGAAATTCTGAATAGATTCTTAGGCATCAACAGTTATTGTTTTCTTTAAAAAAAATAAGAAAAAGAAAAGGTGTGAAAGTGGCTCAGCCTCTATTTCTGCAATGCAAGAAGACCTGAATTGCACCTTAGGCTGCTACAACTCTCCCTCCATCACTTCTCCAGCCTGTTAGAAGGTATTATTTCTTCTCCAGTGCCACAATATGTTCTCGTTGTCCTAGCACAACTTCTGTTTCACCCAGACACAGTGTTGGATGGCCTGAGCACATGAGGCTGCGTGTTTCATTACAAGACAAAAAGCACGAGCCAGGAGTAATACAAAGTGTGTGCATGATGACAGGACACAACTACAGAACGAGAGGAATGAGCCCGTATGTAGTAGTTTTTATCTGAAGGCCTCAAACCACTTCACCAAGACTAATTAATTCCCACAGCAGACCTGAAAGTTTATAAATAGTACAAATATGTTTTACAGAGGAAGTTCTGAGCTCCCAGGGCCATACTATACTCTCTGGATGCCTTAAGGACTAATGGCTCCCAGGAGCTGGGAGCTGTGGGACACCCCAGGGTCTGTCAGGGCATGGTCTGGAAGCCCAGGTCCATCCCACCACCCCAACCAGGAGCAGGACAGCTTTGGGAAACAGGAGCAGGCCTGAACACCTCCCAGGGGATGAAGCAGCTCTTAGAGCTGGTGCTCTTCCCACCCTTGGTGAGGACTTTGCAGGTTTCTTCATGACTTCTCAGTCCATATATGAGGTATGTAGCAGAGATGGGAAATTACCTGTGGTTTTGGATAACAATAACCCATTGGAAGGCACTTCATTCTTTCAAAACAAGAAACAACAGCAATGGTTATTTTTAGTGATGACAACCCAGACTATGATATTCTTTAAAGATATCTAGTTATTTTTCAAGTACATGTTTTAATAGCATTATTTACTTAATGTTAAAGCAGTCAATGTGGTCTATACCCAGAAAAAAACCCTTTAGATTTTAAACAAATTGTCCTCTCATTCATTTATGCTATTACTTGAAAGAATCCTGTCAATATTTAGTCTAAATATATTTAATAGCTATACTAATTTTTTTAGGTTTTTTGTTAATATATATAAGTAGAAAATCAAATGTTAAATTGTCAAATAATATCATTTTTATTTCCCTCACTGTATGTGATACCATCATCATGTGTGCTTTGTATGTATTACTTTATTCCTGGGCTCTCTGTCAAATGAAACAGCAGAAACATAATCTATGTACAGCCCTAAGAACAGCTGACTCAAGGTAACACTGCTCAAAGGCTGCACAACTGAACCTCTTCCATATTGAACTCTATCAAAACTACACAGCCCACCAGCCTCAGACTTTTCACATTTCCCCACCATACAGCCCAGACAATGCCAGTTAAGGCCATGGTATAATGGTGCTGATGTCAGACTGTAATAATGCAGTTCACCAAACCTATTTTCCTAATTACCCCATAGGATCTACAGGTGGACCACATGAAGCACAGATGATAACAGGCCACGTGCTTGCAGCATGGGTACAGCTGGTCCAGTCTGGATGGGATTAACTATGTACTACTTTATCTGGGGTGGCTCTGGTTGCTGTCTGGGGTGATACCTAAAGTGAAGGTTGTTGTGTCTGATAAAGAGAATATATTTTCACAGGAAAATTTGTGTGATTTTGAGTAACTATGATACCTACAGGGGCCTATGTTTCCAGTCATGTTTGTGGGTCTAATAAGCACTTTCTGTTACTGAAATTGTCAGGGTTTTGTGGTACTTATGATGTGGTATTTATGGCATTTTCAAGTATAATGTGCTCACAGATTCAGAAGACCCTTAGTATCACACTGACAACAAAAGACAGGGCAGACATAAGGCCAAAACCACAACTATTGGGACATTTCCAGATGCTGAATGGTTCTTCCAAGAGCTGAGATAGCTATTGCTGTTCTTAGGGCATCTCAGGCAGTAGTAAGTTTACTTTAGAATGTATGTTAGATAAAGTAACAGAAAATAAATGAAAAAATGTAGACTGATGGCTTATATTCTTTTCTCCCTTTCGTTATCATTTATTAAGAATTCCAGATGTAAGAAAGAATTGCATGTGTGTTTTATTTGCACTCAATGGAATTTCTCATGAAAATATATATGGTACATTGTCTTAATATCTCATATATATATTTAACCTCTGGTAATTAATCTGTAAGTATGTTAAAGTATGTACTCATTGCCATGACTGAGACTGACTTCCCTGTTTATTAATTGATTGGTGGTGGTAGATGAAACAATACTTAGTTTCTCTACAAGAAACAATCGGGAGACCCAGGATGAGACACCTGAGGACACAAAAAAGGAAAACCAAGAGGAGACAGGTGAGGATACATGTGAGGACACACAAAATGGGGATGTGATTGGAGATGCAGGAGGACACAGAAAAAGGGGTCACTTGAAGCAATGTATTTGGAGAAACAAAATTGAGGTGTCATGTGGAAGGGGACATAATGGGGGAACATGCCTGGAGATGCACTCTTGGGATGAGGTGCTCTGTGCTAGAGGTGGGTCCACTGAGGGGACTGTAGGTTGTGGAGGACCCATACTGGGGCAGGGACATCCCTGAGGGGACTGCAGCCTATGGAGGTGCCCAAGTTGAGACTCCTTTGCCCACAACAATCTTCAGACAGATGAGGAGCTATAAGGGAAATGTGGAAACTTTCTCCCCTGTAGTAAAAATGAACTGACCTAGTCTATCCACAGCTATAATGATTTGGGAATATCTTGAAAGTTCTTTAAAACTTGTGTTTGTGAAGGAAGAGATTAAGGTGCGCTGTGTGATATGTTCTACTCCTCCAAGATTAGAAATAATCAGTCTTCACTATTGAAACATAAAGTATCTCTTTTCTTTCTCTGTGGGGATACTTGACAGTAATCAAGCAGTAAATATTACCTATTCTGTGATAAAGTACATTCTCTGAGTGGAAAACTGTAGTGTTTGGAAATTTCTCAAAGAAAAATATTATTTGGCTGATGGATTGTTTTTAAAATATTGGTTAAGTGCTTGAGACAGTTGAAAGAAATTCCTGGGAGCAGAGTTCAGGCAAAGCACTACTGCTCCTGGTTCCTGTGAAGTTTTGCTGAATGCTGAAATTTTCTTTCTTTGTTTTGAAATGGCAAATGCTTCGTTGCTCTTCTTAAGTGTGGATTGCGCCAATAATAAAAAAAGTGAGTCCTTTGGGGATGGAAAGTTTTTCGGGCCAAAATATACAATACCATAGTTGTGCTTCTCTAAAGAGAGGCAATAGAAAAAAGTCTCAAGTGTAAAAGATGTGAGAGAAGTTATGGATTTGTTTCATAAACCACATTTTCAGTTAATAAATATGCTTTACTCATTATTATTTTTGTAATTTTTTTTTCTAGCTTGAGCAAAACAAGAAAAAATTTTCTCAGTGAATGTTTTTAATGATTAGATGTTTGATAACTGTGTCAAGATGTATAGTTACATTTAGTATAGACATACTTTTTCCTTAAGAAACTTGATTTTCTAGTGCTTCGACTATGAATTTAAAAACAAGAGAAATGACAGCCATGGATGAGTTGTTCCACTGTTATACGGCTGCTGAGGTTAAGTATAATCTTTAGATGCTTGTTTTCTGGAGGGCTACTGCAGATTTGGAGCATTGCAGAGATCTAATCTCTCTAAACATTCACATCCTAGGAAGCAATCCTTTCTGACATTTATGTCTGACTTCCTTCCTAGATAGATGCCAGTAGCATCTCTCAAGGTTTATCATCATTATGTGTATAGAACTGGTCTGAAATTTATAAGCTAAGGATTAGCATATCTAAAAACATACAGGGATATATTTAGCTGAACTTAGTTGACTGTAAGTTTTGTATGACATAAAGGGGCATGTAGTGCACCTGTTACAATCTGCTTATGAGGATGTATTCAATTTTGGGCCCCTCTCTATATTGAGGTGCTGGAGCGTGTCCAAAGAAGAATAATGAAGTTGGTGAAGGGTCTAGAAGACAAAAAGTTTTATGAGGAGCAGCTGAGGGAACTGGGTTTGCTTAACCTGGAGAAAAGGAGGCTCAGGGAAGGCCTTGTCTCTCTTTATAACTACCGGAAAGGAGGGTAGAGTGAGGAGGGTGGTCTTCTCACAAGTAACAAGGGACAGGACAAGAAGAAATGGCTAGGGGAGGTTTAGATTGGATATTATGAAAAATTTCTTCACTGAAAGGGCAGTCAAGCATTGGAACAGGCTGCCCAGAGAAGTGGTGTAGCCACTATCCCTGAGGGTATTTAAAAGACGAGTAGATGTGGCACTTCAGGACATGGCTTAGTGGTGGATTTGGCACAGTTATGTTAACAGAGATGATGATCTTAAGGATCTTTTCCAACATAAATGATTCTATGATTCTATTTGTGAATGTAAGTTTATTTATTCATTGCGTAGCATAAATAAGAGAAAAAAGTAAGGATAATGAAGTACATAATTTTAATTAAAATTTCTTGTGTTTCTTGTCAAATAAGAAATATAATATTGTAAAATAAAGACTCGAGTAATGATTTCTTTTTTTTAAGAGGCAAAACTATCTTTTCATCTATTGATTCAATCTGTAGTCATCCCAATTTAATTTTTTTTTATGGTCTAAGTTTTTATTTCCTTCTTGATTTTCTCTCCTCCTGATTTGCTTTCCTCTCAGTATGTGACAGATTTGTGACATCAAACACAAGACATCTTTAACACCACAATAGAGAGCTTTCTGTTTTCTGAATAATGAATACAGAGTCAGTGCTGGACAGAACATGGACTTCATTCCTATGATTGGTGAAATCACCCAGGAAAATGGGAGCTTCACTGTAAAACTTCATAGGAACAGATTGATGGCAAATCCATAGTCCTGTTCACTCTGCTCATGATCAATTAAAAAATGTTGGGATCTAATCGTCAGAGGTACCAAATATGTGCAGCTTCATTAGTCTTTTCAGTAATACTGAAATATTGTGAAAAGTGACTTTTAAAATAAATATTTCTGATGATTTCCTGCTTTCTTCAGGAACCCGCTGATTAGTTTTGATACAGATAGTTTATTAATTTTGCTTCTCTAGAAGAGTCGATCTTGGGAAATGTAATTGTGGTGCACAGAATCTGTTCTGAACATATGAAAGTTTAAATCTTTCTTTCACAGAATAACTCAGACAAAATTGTTCTTTTTTACAGCTGCCGTTTATACACAGCATTTGCAAACAAGGCAAAGCGATATGATTCCAAACCACTATGATACAAATGTAGCAGTAACAGCAAATATAGTAAAACTCCTCAGAGTACTTATAAAGTTCTGAAAATCATTATTAGAAGGACTTGATAATAAAAGATGTCTATAGACCTCCCTGAAGTCTATAGTTTACAAATGTCATGGAATTCTGACCATAGTCTGTGGGCTGTAAACAGTGGTATTAAAACCCTGCTTACTTCTCTCACAGGGACAGTGTGAATGTAGAATCACCAACTAATATTTTCAAAACACTTTGAGATCCTCAGATAAAAGGAACATAACATTCAAAGAATCTATTTTTGCCAATAGGGAATATTTGTGACTTTGGTTTCAGTGTCCACATTTTTCAGGCTCCCATATGTTTCCAGAACTCAATTAAATTCCAGTAGGTATTTCCTGAGAAAACCTTTTAAATGAGTAGGAAAAAACAAAATAAACTTCACTACTTGTATATAAACCAGGCCTTTCTATCTGTGATGATGATATTATACTGTAACTGTGGTGTTATAACACTAATGGAGAAAAAAAGCTGGCATACAGATTGTCAAGTAATCTTTAGAAACCAATTAAGTGGAGTTTGTCAAACCAAAGAGGCCCTAACCTACAGGGAGAGCTAATAGTTTTATTTCAAAGACAAAGTTACAGCTTAGTGTAGGGCCTCTGCAACCCATCTCGTTCTTGTTGAAATAACCTACTTATAAAATGCCAGGATTGTTTTGTTTCTCTTTTTAGTTTTGTTTCACTAATATTTTATTTTAGTTAAAATTTTGCTTGGCTTACATGACAATGTGTGTGTGTTTAATTTCTCCAGCACTGTAGATATAAACTTTCTCCCAGCTAATATCACAAAATGTAACAAGGAGTTAAGTTGGAGTCACAAAGTCTGCAGTTCGTAACTTGACATCCTGTCTTTGCAGAGTCCACTCTGCAGCTGACACAAAGCTCTATTTAATGTGCTGCCAATCACTTCTAGTTAAGTACAGTACCGTAAATCCTCGACTACTCTTTCAAAACTATTTTGTTTATATCTTTTTCCATTTAATCTGGTTTCCTCTTGCCATACAGTGAAGTGTAAATCCAAACAAAATTGCCAGTATTGGTCCAGGAAAAAAGTTATTCTTTAAATTGCTTTCATCATCTTTCATAAACCTCTTCTAGGAAGAAACCAGCTTGCTAAGGTGTAAGAGAGAAGTTATGAAGCCTCTATGTAAGCTTCAAGAAATCAGAAATATACTGTTATATATGTATTATTAGTGTAGATTTGAAGTACTGGATTCACAGGTAGTTACAAAAGAGTTTAGCTATCGTTAATAGTAAATCAGTTGTATTTGTTTATTCATCTGATACCATAGCAGAACTTTTCCTTATCCCTCCTCAGTTGTCCCTTACTCATTCAGCTTTACTGACACCCACATGTGCCGTTCATTTGATTCAGCCTTCATCAAACCCAGTTCTCCTGGTTCCTCTTCCACCAGTTTGTGACCCACTCATAACATCTTTGATATTATTGTTTTCACAACCTCTCCTCTTCAACTGTTCTGTGCCTTCTTACAATCTCCCAGCTTTTTTTTTTTCCCCCCAGTGATATCAATAACACTTTTCTGTATGTTGTTTTCTTTCTACTGGTCTGGCCCACCATCACGAACTGCAATGCCTACATCCTAGGCTCCTACTCTCAGCATGAAGAAAATGTCTACAATTATCACCACTATCTGACTTCCTTCACTTTGTATTTAATCTTCTGTTCCTCAGGTCTGTATTCATCCCAGGTGAACAAATCTTATCCGGATTAACTAGACTCTACATGGACAAACTGAATGGCCATGGTACCATTCTTCAAACCTTTTCATTCCTTCTGCTTTCACTTTTTTTCTTCACATTATCCCATCTTATCACCTCTCTCTCCCCCACTGATTCCAATCCATCCCCTCTAATCTTCTCCCTTTCCTGATGGCAATTTACAATACAGTACCACGTGCATTTACTGTTCAGCAAAACCAGTACAGTTCAGCAAAATGGTTCAGTTTTCATGTCATAGGAAAAAGTCTGCTGGACTCTGCTTTATTCTACAAACTTTGACCTTTTTCTAATCACTGTGCTCACTGAGAATAGTATTTGTAATTGCTGTTCAGCATGAATTTCTAATCATATGTTATACTTTCTCCAACCCACTTCTGTATCTTCAATGCAGCTGAAATTACTTGCATATAATTCCCTAAATATCTTCTCAAATCTAAAATTCTGCAGCAGTATATATTCACAGATATATTGTCTTATCTTGACAGGGTTAGCTTATTTTCTTCTTGCAAGCAGGACTTCTATTGATTTCATCTTTACTCTGGCTTTCATCTTTCCTTTTTGATTGGACTTCCAGTCTTTGACTGAACAGTTTTTATCACCTCCTACAGATTTATAAGGGTGCAACAAAGCCCAAATTCTGCTTCCTTTTCAGTAGCAATAATGGTGTCTGGCGCAAGGACCTGCCCCTCTCTGTAAGTGTTGCTCTTTTTGTCTCTTCATTCCAGGAGTTTGACTTCCAGTGGGTCACAGCCCAGTGAGGAAGGTTGATCTGGATGCCAGCATTCCTTCTTATACCACTGTTCTCATTTCCAGACTCTTGTTCTAAAAGCAACTATGCAGTCTCTTTTGAAAACAAATGCTGAGATATTTCCTTCTGACCAAATAAAATACCGGCCTACTTCTCAGGAATCCTTGCCAATTACCACCTGTCAGCTCCAGGTCAACCCATTTGGGATGAAATTATAAAATTTTGCTTTCTTCTACAATCATCCTCAAATTTTTTCACAGAAGGTTTTTTCCTCCCCTGCAGTGGGAAAGAGCTGTGCCTACACTCACTCATTGGCTCAGAGATACACACTGCAGTCAGTGCTCAATTGCACAATGAGATAAAATCCTAAGGAGTATTGTGGTAACCCTCACAAACACTGAGAAGACCTTTTCCTCATAGATACCTCTTAATCTATAAGTCCAAGAATCCTTAAAAAAAATCTAGTCAGAAATGGTGGAATGCAAGAATCAAGACACACAAAGGGTTCATACATAGGACCAGGACTCTGAAGTGCACAGTAGAGTTCCTCCATCCTTCATAATGGGCACAAGCAATGTCACCATGATAACTATGATTTCCATCTCTATTATTATCTTCAATTTGGTCATACCTTTAGGTATTATTGTGTAAATTAAGTCTATGTCTGGTTGATTCTCTGTGATACAGTATTTCCTGTGCATTCACAATTCTCAATTTCTTTCTGTTGGTTGAATGTTTCATACATCCACTACTCCAGTATCTTTTTTTTTTTTCTGGTTCTGAGAAATGTCATCAGCTGCCATCTACCCAGACTGCACCAGAACGATAATTCTTCCAGCCCGTCTTTTTTGTCCTGTATCTTCTTTCTATGAATATTTCTATTACTTCCATCATACAACAACTGTTAACTTGGTAATTATATTCAACATCAGATGATTGTTTTAATTTTCAAACTGAAGACTACCACTACTACTTTTATCATTTCTAGTGGATTTACTGACATTCAACATTCTATGATTCTTCAATCGGTCAAGTCTTCACTAGCTACTTTTAGGATTTAAGAAGAATTATGTTCATACTCTTTACTA
>VYZX01013930.1:21654-65509 GCA_013401335.1 Brachypteracias leptosomus | reverse complement strand
TCTATGATTCTATAAAGAAATGTAAATCAGGCAGTATGTCCATTTTCCTACTACTCGTGCTGCTGTTGCATATGCTTTGCCTGCTCTGCATGGAGGACTCATTCTCTGTGTGCAGGAAAGCTGCAAAGCTTCCCATGTGGCATCACCATATGCCACGCTTCTTAGCCCCTTAACACTCCCAATCAATCAATCTTTTTTTTTCTTCCTGTGCATGGTAGAAGGATGAAAAAAAGCTTTTTTCATTTGAGCCACCAAGTTTAGTCTCCCACTGTCCCTGCCCATTGCTTCATGTTTTCCCATTCACATCAACCAAGCCCCACTTCAACAAGTAGCCTTACCTATGACCTAGACTGAGAGGCTGCTCCAGAGCCTCTGATGGCTTGGAAATTTCTTCTTGCTTCCAGCCTGATACTGTTAGTAACAGTTTGTACCTTTTGCTGTACTGCCAAATACACCTCTTGGCCTTTTTTCTTGTGTTTAGTTTATCTCTATTTCAAGAGAAAAATCCCACCACTCCTTGTCCATGGTTTCCACTGCTAACTGTTCCAGGATGTTTCATGCCTTCCCAGGGACTGGCCAACTTCTCTTACCCACCTCAATGTGTACCTGAACTAGTCCTCATTCATTCATGCTGCATGCTTTCATTGTATTGCACTTAAAAATTGGATTATGTTATCAACTAATTTTATATATTTCGGAGTAATATCACTTAATGTTACTCCCTAGATGAGGTAAGCCCACAGCCTGGTGGACAGAACCTCTGGTTGCACTTCTGTGTAGTGTCATTCATGCCTTCTTCATCTTCAGGAGTGTTTTGTTATCCCTTGCAAAGTGGTGCTCACAGAATTTTTCTCCAGGAGTGACCATAGCCTGTGGTTTGAGCACTCAAACAGGTGCTGTGAGCTCAGACCCTTCTTGGTGAAGTTTCCTCATGGAAACCCTTGCTATAGGGATCTAGGCAGGCCCTTGGGGTCCACAGAGTCTTTCCAGGGGGCAGCAGGGACACAGGGTGTTCATGAACCAATGTGGCAGGTGAGGTGAGAATCACAGTGTTTAAACTGGTGCCTCTGCATCCTGGAGTGGCAAACCAGTAGTTTTGAGGCTCCAGTGATGTGCTGTACCTTGAGTCATTCCCCTGTCTTGTGGGCACCAGTACAGCCATGGTGACTTGGGAACCTTCATGTCTTCTGCAAAATGTCAGAGTGCATGGACCTCAACCCGTGTTTGCCTACTACAGGCTGGAAACTCTCTGGTTGAAAAACAAGGATGCTGGAGCAAGGATGTTTTTTTCAACATCGTCATCATCAGGGGAATATTGCTTAAATAGCTTGAGGAAGTGGTTCATTGTTACCTGGAATATTTTTGTAGAAACCATGGCAACAGTATTCCTCAAAATAATAGCAGCTTTGATGTCTGGGAACCCATCCTTCACCTGCTTAAGCTGTTACTTGTGGCTAATCCCTTTCCCGTGCTAGGGCCGCCCAAGCAGGTGAAGTCAAGAACCTGAGAACTTGTTGAGAGTCATTCGACCATTATGGCTTTAGAGGAACAGTTTGAGAGTAATTTTCTCAGTGAAGTCTCTGTGTATGTATGTGAGTGTGTGTCTGTGTATAATATTGTAGTGGGTCTGTCTGAGCTGATTTTCCCCATACAGCCCTCATGCTGCAGTACTGGGAGCCAGAGGGTGTTGATAACACACCCATGTTATGACTAGCAGTTAATGCTCACACAGCACAAAGATACGGAGGGGCAAGATCTGGGAGGGGATACAACCCGGACAGCCGACCCGAGATGACCAATAGGATATTCCATACCATATGACGTCAGCTCAACTATAAAGGGAGGAGGATGGGGGCATCCGGGGGGAAGACGTTTGTCCTCCGAGCAACCGGAGCCCTGCTTCCCGGGACAGGCCCGACACCGCCTGCGGATGGGAAGTAGAGAGTAACGGCTTTGTTGCTTTTGCTTCGCGAGCACGCGGCCTTGCTTTCTCTGCTGTTTATTAAAACTGCTTTTTATCATAACCCACGGGTTCTTCTTTTCCATCTTATTCTCTCCCCACTTGCCTTGCTGATGGAGGTTGGGGGGGGAGTGATAGAGGGACTAGGGGTGGGCACCTGGCGTCCAGCCAAGGTAAACCCACCATAAATATCCACCTAGATAATTTCAACTGATGTATAAAGGCTCTTGTGTTTTGCTGGTTTTGTACATGGACAAATCACTCTTCAATGTTGTGTCAGAAACAATTACTTATAGCCTGAGGAATGTCTCATTCTTCAGTATATTACACTAACTAGAAACTGGGATGGTTTGTTTATTTACTCAAACCACTGTGGTTTGACAGTATTTCTAGATATTTTGCAAGGCAATGTGATATACTAAGAGACTTGTTCTCCAAGAATGCTTGTTTTCCCCATGCATAGGGCTGCCATCATTATGGATGTGTGGAGGCACTCACATTTTGTTTATTTTGCCAACTTACCGGTATTAATGCTATTTAAAGGTCACTGTGAGGAGAGTGTTTTGGAGTACTTCTAAGGACCAGTTTGGTCTCAGAGCTGTTTCATTTTATGAGGTCTGTTTTGTTTGATAAAGTCTGTAAAGAGCATCTTCTCAGAAGTTCTTAAAAGAGCATCTCATGTTGCACCAAATGGGCTGCACTCTGCCATGCTGGGGCTGTTTTGTACCTCTGGGATGCAGCAGAGCATGTGCTGTTATGTGGTGCTGCAGGGTGGCTGTGTGGGGGAGCTGGGCAGTGCTGTGGCAGCTCCTGTTCTTGTCATCTGGCTCCTGCAGAAAGACCAAGTACATGGGGAAGCCAATGACAAAGAAGTTAAGAGCCTTCATGCTTCTTCCCTACTTTGCTGCAACCTCCCAGGCAGCTGATCTGTCCTTCTAGCCTGAGGATGAATAATAGTAATAACAATGGTATGATTTTTTTTCCCAGAGATTTCTGAACTGTACTGCCACATTCAGATGGAAGAATAATTAATAATAATAAAAAAATCCAAGCATTCCAAGCCTATATTTCTTGAGGATTTTTGTTAACATGAGTCACTGAACACTGTTATTAAAATAAAAACTATTATCCTAGTTGCTGTAAACAGAGCCAATGTTTTACTGCAGAAGATCCTCTAACTGCAGATGCGTAGAGCCTGGTGGTTTTTATTGAGTCAGAGCATGCTAGTGTTTGAACAATGCATTAGTGTAAAAGGAAAATCTCATAATTTTGTTGCTTGATATGGTGATCCATCTGTAATTCAATATCATCAGTCTTAGATGGTAGTAAAATCATTGTAAGCTGAGGTACAAATCTGATGTGCCTTTTTTTTTAAACAGAACGGAAGCCTTTTCAACCAATTTTAAGGAACTTTCCATGCTAAGAGTACAGAAATTGCTTTTACTTGATCCAATTTCACATTAGAACAAAAAGTAAATTTCATGCTACATTTCATTTTCAGATGTGGTATATAAAACCATAAGCTACAAAAGAAAGTCATGGACTGTTCCTATCCTTTGTCTCACAATAAAACAACATCAAAAAAAGAAGCATGAAGTTTCTTAGGGAAAAAAGCTTCACCACTTAGGCTTTGTGCACTTTCCTATAGAATACATTGTGGCTTTATTTATTTAAGGAGCAGTGATTTGCCCACTGGAAGGTCAGGAAATTATAGCCACTGCCTAGCTCAGTTCCTGCCCATGGTTTTTACTGAATGCACAATCTTTCATCCACTGCTCTGAGTGGGTGACTGATGGATATTCAGGCTGTAAGATAGCTCTAGTTATTTAGTCTGACCAATACGCCATGTGCTATAAAGAGTCACTCTGGCCTATTGTCCTATGATTTGTTTTCCAGAAAGATACCCAGTCTTTATCTGGAGAGACTGAGTGACAGCTGAACATCAATGTATCTTGATGCTTTGCTCCAGCTGTCAGCATCCTCACCTGCTAAATTTTATGTCCTCATATCTCTAAGGTGGACATGTCTGCCACTCATTTTTGTTATTCATAGTCTGTGGCAGAGATGGCTTGTCTTTATTGATGGTTATATTTCAGTGGGCAGCAAAAGGAGCCCTTATGCACCTTCAAAGCTCTACAGTTCTAAGAAGCTCTACACTTTTTATCCAAAGTAATCTTGAAATTATGTAATTAATATATTATGCCAGGACTATCTATCCACAATCAGAAGTTTGTCCCTTATCTTTGGCTGAGGATTAAGCCACACAGAAGAGCTATCACCTAGTAAAGGACAGTTCAGATAGCTGACCTTTTTTTCTAAGGCCTTGAGACAGTACATTGCTGGAAAAGTATCATTGGAGCATTTCCAAGCAAAAGAAAATTCACTACCAAAGAGATTAACGCATTGACACCTCCATGAAATAAATACTACAAATTCTGACCATGTCAGATCAAACCGACCTACCCTTCTTCAATGGCCCATTTCTTCACTGCTTTGTGACGAGTATACTAAAAGTAGAAAAAAAAATAAATCAGAGATCAGAATCCCTGCAGAAAACTCATTCAGACTCAAACTAAGCACAGCTGAAAACTCGTAATGTCTTTCCGTGTTGCCATTAAATCAGCTACATAAATAATCTCTCTCCCAGGCACAACTGTATCAGACAAATTGTAACTACTGTAGCAGCTCTATGTAATACATGGGTAATTAGTCCTGGCTGTCAGGCATGCTTTCAGGGGTTCTCTTCCTGTTCCTATGGCACAATTTGAGTGACTTTTGCTTAGAGGTAACAGAACCCAAGAAATGGCCTTATTGAAATTTAGACCTGCCCTCTCAAATAGAAACCTAGAAGGCTGTTTGTGGTCTGTAGAATCTCAGTTTTTCCATAACATGGAGACCACATGGCCCAGGTAACCAAGAGTACCAATGACTCCTTGGAAAGCTGTGACTGACCCACCATCTGCAAACCCTCCTGTCACTGTCCAGAGCCAAGATGCCATCCCTGCCATTACGACAACCCGGTGTGAAGGAGTACTCATCTTCAGGATCCCAGCCCTCACCTTTGGATGAAGGCTTACTGGTGTCATAGGCAACTTGTTGCTGGCCTTATGCTGGAGGCACCAAACCCAGATGCTTTGAGAGGCTTCTGGCAGGACTTTGCTATCAAGGACTGTTAAAGACCTTATACGAGGACTTGTGGATGTCCATACACAGAGGTATAACGTTTTGGATCCTAGTTAGTCAGATACTTTCAACTACATAGGTCTGTATAACATGAGTCACCCAGGCTCTATTTCTCGCCTGTTGTTCCTTCTTCTCCATTGCTCATCCTTGTGAGACAAGACACTTATGCCATACTTCTGTAGAGATAGTAATGGTTTTCCTTCCTTTCCTTCACTTTTACAGAAACCCCAAAGCCTGGAAAATCTGAACTGATGGGTAGAGAGCAGTTGTTGGAAGTTTTACTCAGCCAAGATATACAGAAGCATTAATAGTTTTGTACCAGTATTAAGAAACACTTGAAGGTTCAACTTAATCTTTTAGTCTCATCAGTATTTTGAGCATCTCGAAGCAGAAGTAGAGTATAGCATTGTGCTCATGTTTTGGTCAGGAAGTGTTCAGGTTGTCCAGAAACTTTCTCTTTTTTTCCAGCAAGGAAACATCGCTACTGATCCACATTCCTATCATGTCTAGTATAGACTCTCACAACTCCTTTTTCCTCTGTCTGAGATTGTACAGCATGCAGCTACATGCATCACAAAAATGATGGCCAACACAAGCAATTCACATCTGTGCTTAGCTAACTGTGTTTCATCCCCCTCAATTTCAGAACAGAGTTCAAAATCATCCTCATCATCTATAAAGCCATTGCTAGAATAATTATGAACTCTCTGCTCTAAGAACTTCTCCATCCTCCAGAAAGCTCCATGCTCCAGGGAAGATAATACTTCTGGGGCAGGTTCTTGGCTTGCCAAGATGCAGAGCGGAGTATCCCTGTAGAACGAGGGGAGAGTGGGCTGAGCATGAAGCCTGACTTGTGAAATGTATAGCACATTCTTCTTTAAGACAAGGGACTGGCACTAAAGCTAATATCATAGCAGGGGGGTTGGAACTAGATATCTTTAAGGTCCTTTCTAACCCAAATCATTCTATGATTCTAATGTATGTTAAAACAAAACAAAACAAAACAAAAGAACAAGACATCTAACCTCCTCCAATATATTCATACTCTGCAGAAGGGCAAGGGAATGAGCCAGGCTAGCAGGAGAATGAGATGACCTGTAATTGAGGTGTTGCCATTAGGGTTTACCTCTAGGCTCCACTTGCCCAGTTTTTAAATCTTCCTGGACCTTGCTATCTCATCTGTAAAATGATGGCTTGAAATACTGCTTCTGTCTCAGATAAAATGCGATTATATTAATGAATTATTGTAAGGGACTGGGATAATATGATGATGGGACAAATACCATTTACTTTTGAATCTATGATCCTACTTGGATAATCAAACTTAATGCATAAATACCAAATATTGTTTTCTAAAATTGCAAATGATGGACAAACAAAGGATTCAAAGTATTTTTCATTCAAGCTGCTCAAAGCACTTTAATGAAAGTCACTATAGAATTCATCTTATTGTATTTCTACACCAGACTAAGGAGTAGCATCTTTCCTATTTTTTTCATTCAGCCTTGCTTTCTTTAGAAGGCGTGTTCAATGCTTTGATACTGCTTCTTGCTTTAATGAGAAGACCATTGTTTCCACAAAATGGTACAAGTCCAGAGCACTTGTCCACTTGTGCTTGTCTGAAAAGTTACCACAATGGTGCTATGTTGTGTTTACAAATGTGACCAAGCCATTGCTGTAAGTAACAGACCAAGCCCTGGTAAAACTCAAATAATAGCCAATGCTGGCAAAGCTGTTGAGCTGAAGAAACCACCCCATCCCACTGATTATCACCAGACAAAGCTGTAAGATCTAGTTTTACATGTAGCAGTACTAGCAGTGTGTCTCAGGTCTGGGGAGATGTTTAGATCTTTTCATTTTGTCTTATAAAATCATGTTATCGTCTTATAAAATCATGTTATAAGAAATTACTTTGCCCAAATGACAAATTATGCCAATGTGAAAATGTTGGTACCAATAGTAAGTACAACGGTGTGAAATGAAATCAGTCATGTTACTACTGGAAAATCTGTTGTGATTATCAAGTGAATTGAAAGTTCAGGGATTATTCTGAATTAATTTGATATACATGATTTTCATTCCTTTTGCTACATATACTAGCTACTTCTACATTAGCCAACAAAATTAAGCTATCCATAAACCTGAAGGCTCTGCTCTCATATGCAGTTTAATATGCCAATAAGAACAATGCAATTTCCTGAGGATGAATAACTAGGGTCTTACTGGGAGCTAATGGGCCAAGGTGTGTACAGAAACAATCACACCCTTCTGGTCATTAATCCCTGGGACAGTATGTTCTGATTATTACTGTGTAATTAATTAATAAAGCTCCTTTCAAAGCGGAAGAGAACCACTTTCTCTGGGCACAATACGCATTGTACCTATCATGAATCTGATTCTCATTTAAGAAGGAGTATTCTAGAAACTTAGCATTTCTATTGTAATGTTTCTGTTCTAACATTGCAAAAATAAAAAATGGTGATGATTATTAATTATTTTAATCTGAAGCAGCTTACATTGGGAACAGTGCTTTGGATTTGGTATAAAAGGTAGAGGCGAAGGCAGGAAATATGCTTCAGAGAGAGAGACATTTGTATCTGTGACTTGGAGAAGATGATATATAATCTGAACAACAAATATTTTAACTTTTTGTTGTCCAGAAAAGGAGTGATATTTGAAGAGGAGTTAATTTTCAAAATTAATTATCTTGAGCTGTTTAATTTTATGCATATGTTGCATGGCATTTAAGTTGCCAGGCCAAAGGTTTTGGAACTCAAAACAACTTAACATTAGAGTTTTTCATGTCAGATCATAGAGTAAATTAATTTAGCAGAATATTCACAGAAACACATACAAAGAGACCTCATAGTACTCAGGTGAAAATATTGTAAAATATTAAATGTGTATTCACAAATATGGTTGTTGGTTGGTTGGTTGGTTAGTTGTGAGTTTTTTGTTGTTTTTTTTTTTTTGTCCTACTGGCAATACTTGGACCAGGTTAACTGATCAATTTCTCAAATTAGAATGCAGATCAGAAAACATTCCTCTGTGGAATTTTCATGAGTTTAGGTCCTGCTCCAGAAGATGTAGTGAGAATCAAATCCAGCCAAAATCGTCTCAATCCCTCATAAGCAGTCTGATCTTCATTATTGAAAGGGTCTTTTTGAAGATACAGATACCATTGTCAGCATCCTGAATTGGGAATGCTGACCAATTTACTGATACTACTTGACCAAAGGAGCTGTTATGGGTTCGTATAAGCAGCGAACAAAAAAGTTTCACTCCTAATCCCATCAGATTAGCAGTACTCTTTTTTCATTACGAATCTCTGCTGGAAAATTAATGGGCGTACCTTTGTAGCATTTTATTGTGTAACAAAACCCAAAGAAGAGCTTGATTAGGTGGAGTGAGTCCAGTGGAGGGCCATCAGGATGCTCAGGGGCTGGAGCACCTACCTTGCAAGGGGAGCCTGAGGGACAGGGCTAATTCTGTCTGGATAAGGGAAGGCTTTGGGCTAACCTCAGAGCAGCTTTCTCCTGCCTACAGGCAGGTCACTGAGAACATGGAGCCAAGCCCTACACAGCAGTGCAAGGCAGCAGGATAAGAGACTGTGGGTCTAAATTGAAATAGTAGAAGCCCACATTATATATAAAGGGAAATGTTTTTCCCTGTGGGCTAGTCCAGAGTGGAGCAGGTTGCCAAGAGAGGTAGTGAGGTCTATATTCTTGGAGCTTTTCAGGATCAGGCTGAAGAAAATCCCAAGCCACATTGTCTGACCTTCTTGCTGCTGCTGTTTTGAGCAGCAAGTGAGGTTGCACTGGGGACCTCCTGTTGTACCTTTCAGGCTAGGTTACCCAAGCTCTTTAGAAGAGAGTCCAATGCAACACCTGTGCAACATCTACTTGCTTAAATTGTGGTGTGCTGAAATAGATAAGCCATGCAGTCCCTTCCAGTCCTATCAATGTAAAGAGTTTTATGTATTTGTTCATTCTGTTTTTTAATCCAAGCTCATATTTTGAAACCCTTACTAGCCCTTATCCGCTCAACATCTGACTCATGCTGAGACACGCTAATGCCATACTTTGCTGTACCTCAAAACTTCCCACTTTAAGTAAGAGTTCTCTCTCACAAGCTAAGAAGCTAACTTAAGATGATTTATCAAGCACTGCGAACAGTCATTCTTTTAATTTTTTTTTTCTATACATGTCTGACTATCCAATGTGCTTTCCCTTCTTTAAAGTGCATCAGTATGAGCAGTATCTAAAAGTCGGCTGGATCCCTGGGTGCAATAGAGCTTATACCACATATGCAAAGTTGGTACAGTCTATATTTGCATTTGTAGTTAGGTCAAGTGAATGATTCTTCTTTTATGACTGATTTTTTTCAGCTTGGGGATTATCTCAGTGAGGGTTGTCACTCCTCTCTGTGGATTTCTCAAATGCTTTGTACCTTATTTACATTCTTCTGCTGCTACCATGCAAAATTTCTTTATAATTGAGTTTTTTTCATGTTCTAGCTCATAGTTTAGGTTATGAGAAAGCTGCTGTGCACTGGAGCTCTAGAAACTATAGGTGATGATAGATTTTCAAATTTCAGGCAATGTTTTTTCCTTGTTATCTTATAAGAAACATTCCAATTAATTAACCAGTTCATGTGATTTGAAGATATTTCAGAATACTCATTTTTCAACCATGACTTTATATAGAACAAAGGCAAGCACGTTACTACCTTTCAAGACTTCGAGCCAATTACCTCCAGCCACTCAATAAATTAAATCAACTGTCTGGCAAGACTTGTTTTCCATAAAATCACATTTACTCAAGTTAATTATTATCTTCCTCTAATTCTTTATCAATTAAACCCCTATGGTATTTTGGATAGACTCTACCTAATAGCAGCCAGTGAAGGTTCAATGAATTAGCTGTTTCTCCTGTTACAACTAAAGAGCATTGACTCAGGAAAAGGGAAGGAGGGCAAGTAGCACTGAAAAGGCAGCAAGTCTTTGGGGCCTTTAAAGCCTAAAGGGCTTTAAACATTTTAAAGCCAAAGGTTTAAGGTCAAAGATTTTGAGATTAGCTATATCTTCTTGTCTGCAGAGCAAAATACATCACTAAACGTTTGGGCAGAATAAAGAGCAGCAGTAACAAATGTGTTGTTGTGGCAGATGTAAGATGGCTCATTTTCTGTGGGCTGAATCTCCTACAATTGATTATTTGATTTCCCACTATTTTGCCTAGAGATTGCTATCAAATTAAGCCACCATCTGTTATTCTGTTTGCTCCTGCTGAAGTGTGGACAATGTTGCAGCTCTTCCAGACATCAGGTATTTTGTCTAGCCTTTCCTAAAATTTATTTTATATAGAAAATCAAATATCTAGAATCTTCCTTAGGAAATTTATTTCATGACTTGTGAAAAACTTATCTGGCTCTGTTGACTCAAGTGCTTATCCCCTATATATAGTTTGGTGTGCTCCTCTGGTTACTGCTGGCCTGGGAATCATTTAATCATTGTGATGAAAACACTTAACCTAGTATCTTGTCTTGCCTTTTTCCAGATAAAAAACAGTAAATTATTATAGAAAGGCTGTTTCTAATGAGATTGACAGAGCTAATCAGTAAATGGGTGCTCAATTTACCTTCGTTATTACTATATTTTCTAAAAACACTTAAATGGAAGTTGCTTTGTTCTGTGCCTTGTCTGCCACGGATTTTTATCTAACATAGTTAACTTCTCTTATTACACATTCCTATACTCTGACCTAGACATCATCTTCATTTTACCTATTTCTGCTTGTTTCTTTATTATATATCTAGCTTCTATCTGGTCTTCATTTATCCAATAAAAACTTCTGCTCTAAAAACTCCTCTGCCTTGATTGTAGCTCTTTGACCATCTAAAACCTTTCTTAGAGAACTACAATATTAGTTCTTATTCCTTCTCTTTTGTCTGATCTTTTCTTCCAGATGAAGTTGCCTAAAACTTTCTCCATATACAAGAAAAGAACTGTCTCCTTGTTACCAGTACCGATTCTAATCAATTGAATCTTACCTTACAGGATTCAGAAAGAATTGGAACAGGTAAAACTTTTAGACCCTGAAAGATTTTTATGTGGTATTGTATATAATGAAAATTTAGGGAGAAGAAAAACAACTTTGTTCAATGACCTTTTAAAGCTATATTAAAATTTAAGAACATTTACAGAAAGTTTTTTTAAAAAACAAACCCACAGAAACATGTAGGCAGTTTGAAGGGATGAACAGATAAGGATAGGATCCAGCACCGTGACAGGTAGCATCCAAGTCAAATTTGCAAATTTCAGAATAGCGACCTAAAAGAACAATCTTATAATCTTCATATATACTCTTCTAATCGGTTTACCATGTTCAATCTACTGATATGTTTCAAATGAGGAAAAAAAGATCTAAAAAAAGAAAAGCGAACAACTTGTAGGTGGTATAACCAGCTTTCAAGCTGCTGTCCAGACTATTTTGTTTGTTTGGATTTTTTGGTTGTTATTTCTTGTTATTGGGGTTTTTTTAATTATTACAATTTGTGTTCTGGACTGTAGTTTCAAGTCCCTAAGGTGAGTAATGGTGCCTGTGACACATGAGGTAATTCTCCCACCTACTTTATACCTGCTTTATTCTTCTTAACCAGGTTAAAAGCAACATTTTTAACATTCCAGGCATGCAATTCCTCCCACTAGATTTCTGTAATGCCAATTATATCAAATGTCTTCTTGTAAATGAGAAATTTCCAATTCTTTTTGCTTCTCACTGTAAGTTCTAGCAAATGGAATGCTGTTTCTTTTCTCTCTTTCTGTCATTGTAGATCAATTTGTTCATGATTTGCTAAGTTAATGCCTGTGTTACATTTCTCTCTTTTGCATACTCAGATTTTTGAAGTACTGTCCTCCTGGCTGCTCTGTTTGCCACCATTCTCAATAATTATTGCTGCAACACAAGAGGAACTGGTTACTCAGACTTTCAAAATACTCTTCTGTTTAAGGCTCTGCAAAAAGAAAACCCATTTCAGTCTGGTAATATGACTAATGATGTGTCTCCATTATTTTTTTCCTGTTCACATCTCTCTTGGAAACATTAAAAATGGAGACATGTTTTTTTCTCTCATCTGTTTAGTTTCGTTTGATGTCATACTGGTACCAAGGTGGAACCCTAACCCTATAATATTGGTTCCAGGGTCATCATTAGCAGCGGTTTCCTGGATATCTTCATAATTATATCCAGTTCTTGTAGTTCAAATAAAAAAGTCAAGATTTGTGATTTTCAATTCCAAAGAGACAGCATGACTTATCCTGTTGTTCTTGTGCCACTGAGAAGAATGTATAATATTGGTATTGGTAATGGTTGTCTATAATCTTGATGCAGCTTAAGAACTTCCTTTGGTTGATATGGCCTTCCTACCACAAGGATGCCTATGTTCTGTTTCAGCTGAGTGTTGTTTCTTCATGGACAGGTTTCTTGGCTGTTGACTTGCCAACAACCTGGTAAATATCTGATGTCTCCAAACACATTGAAAACTGTTTTTATTTCTTATCTTTGATTAGAAGTCTCAAGTTGGGACTGTAAATCAGTATGAGTATTGAGGTATGTATGAGAATAGTGGGGTTTTTTCCGGTCTTGTGGAATATCCTGAATATCACCAAGAACTTGAAGTGACTTTATTTTGACATTTCAATTAGTTGTTTATTTAAAGGGTCATTTGATCTGAACTAACATTGATATCTGTCTAGCTTTGCAGAATGAAGGAGATTTAAAACTGATAAAGGTCTCAGCTGAAGTTTCCTCAATGGTGTGGCTGAGGACCAAGGTCACGATTTTTTCCTACAGCTTGAGAAACATAAGGTGCCCATGGGGTTCCCCACACAAAACTACAGAGCACATCTTTGATATTTATGCATAAGCAAACACAGGGATGCTAGCAGAGTTAAAAATCAAACCATGTAAGGCTATAGTGATATTTTGTGTTTATTATTTTTTTCTTGCCATTGGATAAACCAGTGCAATCATAGGGATGCAAAATGTTGAAAGTTCCTGTATTTGGACAATGACTGCTAAATGCACTTCAGAGGACATACTTCCTCCAGAGGAACCGATTTTAATAGCATTTAAGATATACACAGGGCAATTTTGGTTTTAGTTAGTGTGATGCCACCTTCACTGAATTCTGAGCTGCACCTGGGTGTGTGAGAAAAGCTTAGACCCTTGATTATTCTGTAAGCAGACAGTAATATTGTACTATCTGTGAGACATGATCTTAAGCAGCATAGAAGAGAAAGGGAAAGAATTGTGCATAAATGAGTATAAAATGGCAAGGGCCCCAAATTAACTGCAGAAATTAAGCTACATTTCAACCATGCAAGGCTGTGCTATGTGTTTTGAGTGATAGTCTGTGTTCCCTTTCACACAGGGAAAGTATGTACACCTGATGGTCTAACTCCTCTAAACTTTGAGCATCTTCTTCATGAGCTGTGCTGCTGTTCTGCCAGCTGCAGACAAAGTTCTCAAAGGTTTTTTGAAAGAAAAAAAGGAAGGGAGGGAAAGGGGAGGGAAGGGAAGAGATGGGAAAGGAAGGGCATAGGAACTCTCTAGAAGCTTGAACCTTATTCCTACATGCTAATGTCAAGATTTCCTCAGGTGCTTGCTTGCAAATACCTGTCACATACCTGTGCCTCAGTGCATAAAGGCAACAATAGAGCTATTTCTTTGTTGCCTGAAAATCTTATGCTTTATTTATTCCTTGGGCAAAGCAACCTTAAAAGCAACTTTTCTGGGGAGCAAGACAATGAAAATAGTTCCCAGTGGTTTCTGACTGGTTTTACCAAGACACTGTGACCAGCAGGCCAGAGGCAGCATGCCTTGGCTTTGCAGTGTGGCAGAGGGACTGGATATTGGTATGAATGAGAGAAAGGAAAGATTAAGAGAAGTTGCTAAGCAACCAGGGGAAATTATTCTTGAAAATGATATTTGGACTGAAAAGGCCCTATGTGACCTAAGCCTTCCTGCTGCGTAGGGGTTAACCTAATCAGTCTATGCACAGTTATCTGCAGTGGGCTCTCCACCATCTTAAATGGTGGCTACTTAATAGCAAGGGAACTAATTTGAAGACAGAAAAGCTGTAACTTGCAGAAGTAAAATGGGCTAAGATAAAACTAAGAGGAAAATGAAGAATAGTAACTGCTTGCAGTGAGAGAGGTAAAGCCGTCTCATTGCTGCAGCTGGAGCACATAATGTTCAGCACATCAAGTTGTATGCAGTATGTTTACAAGTGGTGTGTTTGGTATTTTTTGTTTAAGAATACGATACGACAGTATAACAGTGTGCTGGGAAACATAACACCATGCAAAAAGCAACAGAATGACAATGGACTGCAACAGTCACCTGTGCACTGACTTCCTGAATTCACATTCAGTATAAAGAATGTATACGGCTCATTCCCAGTGGCAAAGAAGAGTGGGACTAATGCCCTGATAGCACCACATAGATAACCTGATACTACACTGATATATATGTGTGTGCATGTATGCCATACACAGGAACGTGTTATTCAGTGTTGTGCTGGCAAGGCCAACATCTTCAGAAGAAATGAGGATCAGATGAGATCCACAGCAATGACAAGTAATCTAATCTACCTCTGATTTCTATGGGAAATGGAGTATTTGATGTCTCACAGATTTGGCCATAGTTCCCACTACAATCTCAATTCCAATTCTAGACAGAGTCAAGAGTACAGGAATGAAGCTTTTACTTCCACTAGCTGTAACGATCAAAATATCTTACAGATGATAGTCTGAGCTGGCAATGTCTTCTATAATACTGTAAATTGCCTCATGGTACTGTGAGGTCTAAATTAGTTTATTCTGGTGAAAGATAGAAGTGCAAGAGAACTCTTTCTTTGCTCTTGAATTCTTGCTTTGCTCTGGACAGAAGCAAGCTGTGGGCAGCCCCAGGGAGCAAAGAACAGGCTCCTGATAAGATCATGAATGATCCCTAACTCTTACATTTCTGATTTAACCATGTTGTCTTGCACAAGCCATTTAATCTAGCTCTACATTTTGGGCTAAATAATGTTAAGTTTTGTACTAACTAAAATTAAGAATCAAATTTTGCACCTTTCTCTAATATGAACATTTGCGCTGGTATGAAAGGACTATTTCAATGCAGATGCTTCTTGTAAACTCTCTGTAGTATGAGGAGCAGCCTTTTTGTTATGAAACCAGTGCATCTGCATTAGCAAGAAAAAACACACCTTTAAAAACAAAGAACATTTTTGTGGTTTAACTTTGAAACTGATCTCATGAAATGTTAAGGTCTAAACAGACTATCATCATCTTACCCCCTTTTGCTATCCCTATAGCCTCAGAGATAAACAAGGGGGGATGGCAGCTCTGATTCTTGAATTTCTTGCTCATCTGTCTTCTACTCCAGCATATGTTATCATATATCTCTGCTGCCCCAAGAAAAATAATGTCAAGCAATGCATGTTTGTTGTCTGTATTTGAAAGTATGTCAAAATCCTGAAATATTATGCACTGCCTATGCATCTGAAAAAAAAATGTTTGGAATGTTGAACCAACTTTGATTGAAATAGAATGTTTTGCATCTGCAGAGACTAGTCCATTTTCCTCAAATAGATATAACAAAGATTATTTCTCTCATTAATGAAACCCAGTTGGGAGCAGAAATGTAGGCAAGCTTGTTTTCGAGTTTATGAATAAAACTGAAGTGTGGAAGTGAAATTTATTGATTCTGAAATCTTGAAGGACACAGTCACCAGAAACAAACTGTTCAGTCCATTTTATTTCTTAATAAATCAGTTTTTAATGTAGAATATGATTTGATAAGCTTATTTTTTCTTTTGTGTCCAGCAAATTCAAATCAATTTAACAAATAAAACTACTCTTAAGCTCTGCTGCATGTAATTTAGTAGACTTCCAATTCCCAGCTAAATGTTGCTTTGACATATCACAAATATGAAGTTTCTTAGGGACAGGACATACACTATTTACATTTATGTAAGGAGCTATTGAATTGTAAATGGTTATGTAGCTTAATATACTTATTCAGTCTTATTTATTCTTGTGAAGGCATTGTATGCATCCTTGTGTTATCAAGAATTATGAAATTTAGTGAAAGAACCAAAGTATTTGAAAGAGCTATAGCGGTTGAAAATTCGCATATAATTATAACTTCACAACATGAATCAAATTTTCTTTAGGAAAATAAAAGGAAAACAAGATTAAAATACATGATAACATAACTGAAGATCTCTTCTGTGGCGTTGGTATTGTGTTTTACATCCATTCATCCTGAAAATATTGTGTTGATCAGACTTTTGAGTCAGTTTGGAATAATTTGAGCATTACGAAGTTAGCTACACTAAAGCCAGCATGGTGGGGTACATCTTTACCTTTGCTGAGTAGCGATGAAATGCACCTAACACTGCTAAGGAGCCAGAAAACAAATATAGCAGTAAAAACATGCATTGGAAGTTGCAGGAGGAAAGGTGGTGTCTTGTTTTGAGTTAGAACAGAACTAATTCTGTTCGGTGATTTTACTTTTCAGCCAAGTCTCTTCCAACTAACTGCACTTTCTGAAGTTAACAGCAGATTTTTGCAGACAGTGTCTGCTTTTAGCAGTGATAACACTTGATGTTTAGAGTTACTACCAAGGATTGATGTGCAGACCAAGGTCACTACTGAATCTTGTGTACCACAAGATTGGAGGGTACAGAAAGTGAAAGGCCGCATCTGCAAGGAGAAGTGGCCAGGACAGGGGGCCCTAAACTGACCAATGAGGGATTCCATCCCATATACGTGATATTCAGTCTAAAGCTGAGATATCACGAGGGTCAAGCTTCTTCTTCAATGACTGGCATCCAAGCAGGACTCTGTCCATTCTGCCTTCGATCCCAATCCATGTGTTCCTGAATTCAGTTCCAGAATCCAGCTCCTGAACCTGGTTCCCATCTGTCTCTGAGCCCAGTCTGAGACTTCCCCAGTGCCTGCTCCACAGCATCAGTGGTGATGACAGTGATGTGATTGCATCAGGGGGCTTTGGGTGGATACTGGTTTTCTATATATTTTTATATATTTCATTTTATAATTATTATTATTATCCTCATTAAAGATGTTACGGTTTTTTCTCTCTCCCTATCTCTTCCCATTTGGGGGGAGGGAGGGAGGTTAACAAGGATTCATAAGTCTTTCACAGGGCTTGAGTGCATGTCCACTTTCACCAGCATGTCCCACATCAGAGGGCTGCCTCTCCCAGCTGATAGCACAGCAAGCACAGGGCTTGTAGCACAGCAATAGTGCGACATGATGCAGACCCATGTGCACAGATTGTGGGCTATGGTGGGTTAATGACTGTGCTAGAAATCATTGCAGGTCCAAGTCTACAATAACACATAATTTCTAGAAATAACCAGTACCAAAACTGAATAAGCTTTAATCTTCATCTTCAATTAAATCAGTTTGGAGAAAGTATGGGTATAAAAGTAGCTCTAACCTTGTGCATGGCCAGTGTCTGTGCAGCCCCAGGCAGCAATGCAGGGACAAGCCAGCAGCAATATTGTCTTTGCCTTCCCCTGAATTTTAACACCACAGGGGCTGACTTGGGCCAAGGAGTGATGCTGGGATTGCTCTAATACATACAGCTAGTAATTTTAACCAAGAGACTGTACTCTGATGGCTACTGTTCTAGCTGGGGAGTTGGATTTAAGTTGCTTAACTCCAGGGTCACAAGGTCTCTGTCATTAAAATTGTCTCTCACTCCAGGGAAATCTGCTTCCAGAAGGTCAGCTCTCTGGCCTCTTCTGACATTAAAACTATAGGTAACTATTGTAATATCTGTAGTCAAGAAAACAGAATAAAATGTAGGGGAGAAAAGAAAAAGAAGGAAACTTTATCAGAGTTTCTACTGTATAGTTTTTCCTATCTTTATCCATTTAAAGTACTATGTCTTTCCAGCAAGGTGAGCAGGTGAAAGCAGGAGTCTGGTGGTCAGTTTGATTGCTAACACTCAACACTGTGCCATGCAGGGGCACAGTTAAGGCAACCCCCTTCATTGGTCTCTGCCAGGGAAAGGAGCTCAAGGAATAGGGGAGTCATGGGCCACGTGTTGGTGGGATGGCAAATGTCCCCACTCAGCCTCTTTTGGCCACGCAGGAGATAGTCACAGGTATAAGGTCACCACTTGAGTCTTTCCATTAATTAAATGTTGTAGCATCAAAGCATTAAAAGTAATACACTTCAGACTTAACTCTATTTTAATGACAAAAATCCTCAGCAAATGTGTGTAGATTTAAGACACGCAGAAATATCCAGTGAGTGTTTCAAAGCATTACAGGAAAAATTTTAAATATATTTGCACGCATCTCTCATCTTGCTTTTTATGCTGTTATGGTATCTAAATAGCCATAAAAAAGCATTGGCGGCAAAGTTATGCTTCACACACAGTGGAGTAGTAGCTTGAAATACCATGACTGGTTTCACAGGAGGCTGCAGCTTGCCAGATGTGCTGGTCAGGGGATCATAGCCATGAGCAGGCTCTACAACAGTCCATTTTGGTTTTCAGCTGTACTATCTGCCTGCCTTCAAAGCCCTGCTGTAGCATTCCTGTTGCAGTGTCACAAACGCCCTGTGAGTCCACAAGGTTGGTGGCCCCACTGGGTGAAGCCTTCACAAGGAAGAAGAAGGATGGTGGCTGTTGGCTGTGCAGCTTCGTGCCTAGGAGAGAGGACACACTCAAGCAGGCTGTGTCCTTTCAGAAGGCCCTGAAGGATACCCAACTGTGAGCAGGAAGAAGCCAAGAGTCCCCCCCAAACACACTTAAGGGATGCACCAAACTGGGTGCTGTTTCTTGAACTTTTCCTTTGCATTAGTCAGTTGCTAACCTGGCGCTGATTGCAAGTCCAATGATTGCTTTAGATGGTAAACTCAGAAGTCCTAAAATTTTCTTAAAAATCAGGGTTAACTGAAAAAAAATTAACATCACTATCTGGTTTTGTTTATGAGGGAGTAACAAGAATTTAAGCTTTTTAAGCTGTCATTGCAGTTGCATTAGTAGAATGTTGTATGTGACTATTTTATTTCATCTGACAGCACTTGCAAGTTCACAAATTGAAAAACATAATGAAACAAAATGTAGTTTAGTTTTCTGAAAAGCAATGCTGTCCTTCCTCCTTCCTATGTCTAGATTCCAATGAAACAGCCACATTATTGGTGCATTTTGGAATAAAGGTGCTAAATGGATTTGAATCTGGCAATGCGTAATATTTGTTTCATCTTATTGATGTTTTTATTCTGGCATACAATAAATACCACATCTAGATACACACAAACACCTGCTGCCTATTTGCTTATGTGTTAGCAATGGCACTCAAGCTTGGTTTTGGCTGCTTTTTCCCCCTCTGAGCACCATAAGCACTTAGAAAAGCTGGCTGCTGCTGCTCTCCACCAGCATGTGAGCTTTTACACCTTCGCTTGAGATGGGCTGTGGGGCTACCACTGCTCTGCAAAGACCCTTCATCTCCGCACAGATCCTTCAGGGCATGGAAGCCAGAGACCCCAACTCATCACTTCCTAACACTTGCCTCCATCATGTCGAGATTTTTAACCATTAAATGTAGCCATTTAAAATTGCCAAACAGTAATTTTTATTTAAGATTTCACTTTTTAAATTAACAACCCAGGGGCCTCTTCTCCCCTGGGATTGCTTTTCCCACCCCACCCACGAGGGGTTGTGCCTGTGATTCCCATGAAGGCAGCGCTGCCCACGAGCCTGCAGTCACAGCCTGGCTGACTTTTCCCCCACTGCCACTTCTAGTCCAGCCATTTTTTGTTTCACTTTTTTTGCACATTTTTTAGTAGTAAAGCATAACTCCAGAGTCACTTGGGCAGTAATTACACTCCTCATGAGGCATAATAACACTTGGTTTTTCCCAGAGGGGTGAGGCAGATCTTACACTTTTCAGTTCCAACTCCAGAGTGGAAAGAATGTTTTCCCTGTACTGTGAAAACTCAATGGCCCCACCCTGTAAGATAAACAGTGCTGGGACACTGCTGGGTTTAATTATTCTAGTGATGCTTTTTGCCTCTGCTTTTGGGTGGATTGCAGAACAGTCTTCTGAGACAGGCATCAGTGCTTGTGTTAGAGCTGGGGGTGAAGGTTGTAGAGAGGAAACAGGGATGATGCAGAGAAGAACATCTTCAGATGAGCTTTCCATAGAACAAAGCGTCTCACCTCCTTTCAGTTTCTGTGAAAGAAGAGCGAAAGAAGAGCAAAAGAAGTTTCTTGGTTCATTATATGGATAGAGATGCGTGTGTCTGTATACGTATATATATATACATAAAAAATTTTGAGTTGTTCTTAAAAATTCTTCTCAGGGAAGAAGGACTTATAAAAATCAAGCAGCTGGAAATTAAGAGGAAGGAAAGCCATCCAGGCTACTTAAAATCTTAAATCTCATTTATGGTCTCTTTTAAAATAGGCCAATTGAATATATGAGTGTTCCTTGTAATAAATAGATGTCTTTTATTCTGCTGTCAGATTATCTCATGGGAAAGATACCAGAATCTTAAAAGCAATCATAATCTGGTTATCCTTTAAAAACTCTATTGATTTGTTTTTTAAATGAAAATGTAACTAGGAAGGTACAATATTTGCTTTTAAGAGATGACAATTTTACTGACTTGTGTGGGTTGAGAATAAAAGAGGCATCTGATGGAAAGTCTGCAGATCTGATTGAAGAATCAAACAGAAAATTATTCCTGCATGAGCTGAAGCATAGACAAATAGCCCTGTTTGTTGTGTTTATGATAGCTGTTAGTGGTCTAGGACCGGAGAGGAGGCAGGGATTAATAATATTTTATTGTTACTTAGGGAAATTTTAAATGGAGGTATTGTGATTCTTTGCTGGTTAAAGCTTCATTGGGGAATGAGAAATTACTCTTCTGGATAGTGTGTAAAGAAGCAGGAACTTCTTGCAGATGGGTTTTGCATGTCGATTGGGAATTTGTACATCTAGGGCTAATGTGTGTGTTTATGATGCAGAGTACAGTCAGAGAAGACTACTTAATTAGGCATTTTTTCAAGTTACACAGACTGGAGAAAAATGTTGAGGAAAGAACATGTATGTCATTAAGAGAAATCTGCAAATCTACAATGGTTCAATGGGAGCCAAAGAAAAATAAATAGATAAATAAATAATCAACTCCCCCAGATATGTACTTAACTGCTGCTGGAAGAGCTGTACCAGGGCTGGAAACTCATCTCAGAAATGTCAACCATAAACATTTCACAGATGCTTTTCCACTTCTATAGCAATAAGAAAGGAAAGAAGTGCAGAAAGTGTAGAATTCAGGACATAAAGAGTTTGGTCATGAGCTGTGCTGAAGGGTCTAGCAGTACAGCCTGCCACTGTTTCTTTCCTGAGGTGTCGTGATTCACTCTGGGAGGTAGAGTGTCTGCCATCATCCTCTCCGACCTTTTTGGTGCAATAAAGAGAGAGAACATAGGACTGCACTCTGCTCTTAGCTTCTCCTCTCATGACAAACTGTAGCTTTGTGGATTTGTGGGGAGACAAGGGTGTCTGGTGGACCTAAGGTTTGTTTCAGGAGTTTTGAGGCGGTTAGAGGGAAGTATAAGGAGGATGTGCACTTTCGGAGTGGACATCTGCCAACCTGTAGTCACCGGCTGATGCTCAGGTGCCCAGGTGCTGCTGTCCAGCCCTGTGTGTCACAAATTTCATACAAACCTCATGGGTCTGTCTGGTTTTCTTTAAACTCATCTTCCTCTCAGGCTTCTCAGATGACAGATTTAGTCATTACTATTCTCATTCATTTACTCCTAGAACTGGGGTGGTATTGCAGGGTATTGGTGGCAAGCACTGCCTCCAACTCCTCTAAGGGAACTGCAACATGCAGACCCACTGACAGCCTGTTTTGCCTTTGAATTTAATTAGTTTTACTAGGACTGATGCAAGGCAGCATCAAAACCAATCTTTTATTATCCCATAGTCTTATTTGCTTCTCTGTGCAGCACTAAACATACACTAAAAAAACATGAGCAGTTTCATTAGGACACTGGAGATATCAGTAGTTATGAGCAAACTAAAGGGTAAAAGATTAAGACAGAAACTTCTCTCTGACAATCACAGGCTGCTTCTTTTAATTAAAATAACAAACCAAAATAAAGTTGTACATTTAAAATGAGCTTGCCAGAAGCAAACAAGTGCACATGAGGCATAATGGCTAATAAAAAGGATAGACTGATAATGAATAATAAAACTTCTGTCACTTCTACCTCCTCCTTAAAATACTTCTATAACAAAGGGATATCAAAGTTAAAAAAAAAAAAAGGTGCCTTGGACCATTTTTTTTACTCTTTCAAGTATAAAAAGTTGCAATCAAGGGAAAAGATACAATACAGAAATTTATTTCCATTGTGGTCCTTTCAAAATTCATATTGAAAGTATATACAAATTTCTAAAAATACATATACAAATATTAAGCAGATGGGCATTAAAATAACTGAAATGAATTTGTATTTTCCACAGGTCTGGTTCTTCTTCTGCAGGGGTTTTATACCAGAAAAACCTTATTCACATCCACGTATTTACATATACAAGAAGAACATTTGGGTTTTTTTGCTTTTCTAGAAGGACCTAAAGATCCTTTGGCCACCCAGGTGAGAAGGATTCAGACAGCCTTTCCTTGTTACAGAGGATCAGCTTCTTGATTTTAGCATCTTATGTCACTTTGCAGGAGGAAGCAGTGTGCTTCTCTGTGGAGAGCAGAAGATAGGTGCATGCTATAAAGCTTAATCAGAATTTGCATCTCAAATTAAACAAAAAGATAGTTGAGCTTGTTGATAGTATCAGGCATGCAATTAGTCCCACAGATTTGGTGATACTATTCACATTATTAAGGATCTTTTGTCACTCATAAAAGAAATCAGACGTTTAACTACCTTGTAGTGATGTGGCCAGCTAGCATTTCTTGAACCTCTGAGGGATTGCTGTTTGATGTAAAAATCTGTGGTTATATCATGTTGGTTAAAAAAGGGGAATGGCAGAACAAGCCTGATTATCACACTGCATTTGATCTCAAAGATAAATTGCATTTTCCTCCTAAATATCTAAAACTGCAGTGAGACCTGATCTATAGAAGCAGTGTCAACAGGAGTGTTTATCTGCAGTCAGGCAACAAATCCAGGAGTTTTTTTAATCCAATATTTAGCATAAATCCAGGCTTATACTATTGCAAGAATTTACCACTTCAGGACAAAATGTATTAAAAAAAAAAGTCAACATTATGTCTTACAGTTTTATACTCTTATAAAATTAAGGAACAGCTGCCAGCTGATGAGCATTTTGGTAGATTATCATAAAAAGTTTGAAGTGAGAGCATTCCAAGAGAAGCTCTAGAGAAAGATAGCTTTAAAAAGTTTTCCATCTCACAAATCACTGAAAGAAAAGCCCTCTTTGCAGTGCGGAAGTTCATCCTGATGCTGATGTGGCAGGGAAAGGCCAGGGAGTGGCGATGCTCTCTGCCTCTGCATCAAGCCTGGCATGGGCAGCCTGTGCTCAGGCAAGTGAAACACAGGGGCACTGGCTTCAGCACCAGCAGACAGTGACCCCTGGGGAAATCCCAGCATTTCCACGCTCCATCCTCACCTGTTGGTCAGCAGGTCTTCCTTGTGTTACAGAAAGTAACACTTCAGTGTTCCTTCAGTGTCTTCCTTCAGTGTTACAGGATCTATCACTTCCTTCACAAACCACAGCGTTTTCAGCAGTGGAATGAACCCTGGTATTTCAGAGGTTTTATGGATTTCCAGTAATAGTAAATTAGGGGTTAGGGATGAAATGTTGACATGAGGGAGCGCTTGCTTGCTTTTTGTAACCCACAGGTGTTAGATGTGCACCTGGAAAGCACCTAAATGTGTTGGCTCAGAAAGACTGATGCATGAACAGCAGGTTTTGCTTGCAAAACCTCACCTTCCAAAGCAAATTTCACCTTAACAAAAACAGTTGTTTTTTTTCCCTGTAAAATAGTGCTACCTGTTGTGATTTCATTTGGCAAGTCTCACTAGCTTTAGAGTTGTTATTTAGAAACACAGTGTTTGCCAACACTAAGAAACGCAAGTCTCTTCAAAGAGGGTATAGCTTTGAAACGCCAAATTAAATTTGGCAAATATTGGCAACTAAATTATCAGTGAATAATTACTGAAGATATATTTTGCTACACAATTATTCTGTTTTCCCTGAGAACTCCTGCTGAGCCAGCTCAGGGACAACATACACAGTGGTACCACTTTCAGAAACTAAGGCAAAGCCTCAGTAAAGTATTAATATACATCTACAGCCATCACCTAAGTGCTGGCTGATTTAAAATAGATTATTCTCTGTATACTGAGCATTTAGCTGGCTGAACTGAGATGCTTAGATTATTTTACTGATTTCTATTTCTGTGTTAGTCCTGTGTTTGCTCAGTCTTGCCCCCCATTTGATGCCAGGGATAGGTATTTGGGCTCCAGAGTTTTCTCTCAGCCATCTCTGCATACAAGAGTTGGCATTGCAGTTTGGTTTGTTGCTTGGAGACAACTGCAGGGACGCATAGTGGCATAAATCACACCTGACTCCGTTGCTAAGGAAATAAGATCGTCTCCTGCTTTTCCTTCAAGCCTTGTAATAACAAAGGCAAACAAAATCTGTATTCAGGATATTTAAAATATTGCTTTAATTTAACAAAAGTGAAAAGAAACTACATAATATACATCTGTAACAGCTTTCCTGGTGAACAAATACTGCATTTTCTTTCTTCTGGAGGTGATTACTGGAAGCATAGGAATTGAAAACACTATATGATGGAGGAGAATAATTAGACACAATCTGGATTTGGGGCATAAAAACTCAATAAACTTTTTGGAGGATTTTTAAACTTGCAGAGCAGTGCCTGCTGCTCACCCTGATGTTTATGGAGTTTCAAAGAAAACAGCAAGAAATTTTTGCTACTGAAAGCTTGACTGTAGAAGTAACGATTTTACTTGAGAAGCTAGTTTTTTCTTCAGGAAGACCATATAAGAAATGAATTTGTTGAGCTAATAAAGAATCACAGGTGCATGCTTCAGTTGTCTTTGATGCTCATTAAAGAGTTAGGTAAGAAAATATACTTGAGGCACAACAGAGAATCTGTGAACATATTTCTCAGTCTCTCCCAGGTTTCCCTTAGGCTTCTTTCCTGAGAGGAAACTGTGAAGTGGTGTGAGCACAAGGGTTGATCAGATGGACCTACTGCTGCTTCTCGTCCCTCAGAGCAGTGGGAAGGAGGTGAGCATCCTCCGCTTGAATTATTCTCCCCACTTGGTGAAAGCTGCATGCAAATAGCTCCCTTTCTGTTAACACAATCTTATAATGTGCAGCATATGATATTTTGCCCCATTTTCAAACAAGACAAACTTTCTCATCTTATTATTCTTAGCAAAATCCATGTAAGTCCCTAACCAGCACAGCATACCAAATCTACGTGTTACGTTGTGTTGGAAACAAAATTCATCACTACAGGGAAACACATCCTTTGAAATTTTACTCTTGAGATGTATTAAGAGGTTTAGAGGTACCTAAACATTTAGAGTCTGTTACCAGTACTGGCACTGATTTGCAGGTCTCATTTATTTATTTTGATATATACAACCAATAAAGGAAGAACCTACCCCTGTCCCTAAGCATTCCTCATAACTTTCGAGATGTGTCTTAAACTTCCCAAGCTTTATCAGACAAAGCACAAGCAACAGTATTTATTCCTTCTTATGAATCTTTTAAAGACCCCAGCTTCAATGCCTATTGTTTATCCTCCTGAGAAGTTTTGCCTTCAAAATTCAGGAAATAGGTCTGGGCTTCGTAGGCTTGACCAGAACATCTTTCTTTAGGTGAAACAAAAATGTCAAACCATACAAATCTTTTACAGTAATTCTGCCCCTCTGATGCAGGGCAAGACTGAAGGCATGAATGGCTGGTCCTGGTGATGGTCAGAAGAGGGTCAGATGGGTGTCAGGTCCCACAGCTTTCCCCATCACAGAGGGGACTTTACAGCTGTGGGAGGCACTGAGACGAGCTGTGGAAACACCAAAGCAAAAACCCATCCAGGATTTCACATGCACATGTAACCATCTGAACACTAGTATGCTAATCATTCCTTCTGATTACTAATTTGTACTGCATTAGTGAGTAGAGGTCCGAATCAGTACGTCACTGTTATCAACACCTGAGCTGAAGAATTTACTAATATGGTAAAGAAAGTGAATAGCAAGGAAAACTGTATAAACAGTGAGGACCGGGGTAGTGCATAGTGCTGCCAGAGCATCTGCCTAATCTTTGCAAGGTGTTTTGTAGGTGCTGTGCTGTAACTGGATAACAAGAAGAATTTAACAGAAATTACTATTCCTTCTCTTTTCTCCTGCCCTCTTATCTCTCACAGACACAAGCAGTTTTAGCAGAGAGATTCATTGCCTTTTATAACTTATACTTTAAAATATTGTCTTTATGTGTGTACATGAAATGCCAGAAGCTCCTTCTGTATCTAGCAAGACTCCCTTTTCTCAAGAAGTGGGTGCACAGTAAAAGGACATTCACATTATACCAATGTACTTCTGTGAGCATATTTTTTTTCTGAATGTATTATTTGTTGGTTGGCAAAACATTTATCCACTGTCGGCACACACAGAGCTTCTGAAATTTTTTGCTCTCATATTTTTCTTAGTTATCCTTCTTCATTGTCCTACAGCTCCTTTCCATGCAGCAAAAAATGGCACTTCAAATCAATCTCAACTCAATTTTTTTAACTTACTGAAAGTTGCTCATAGAGCTTCTCCCAACAAAGAGAATTTCTAAAATATTTTGTAGAGAGAACTACTGGAGAAGAGAGTTGAAGAAGTGACTAATAGATATTCTTCTCTCAGAGTGTTGAAATCCCTCTAGTGTGGGTGATGAACCATGTCCCAGCTGGACTTTGAACTCGGGGTGTGCATGTTTGAAGCACATTTCTCAAAACAGCTCTGCTCTTCCTGGAGGCAGTAGGATTTCAAAGTACTTCATTTGCCCTCTGGGATGTAGTTAGTTTGGGAGATTAAGGATATCTGTCTCCATACAGGTCAAGAAAATTTTCAAACTGGGATCCTAAGTCTGTTGCCAGGGAAGAAGAACAATGCAGGAGATAAGTGCATATTTCTACTCTAATCTGCAAAGGGAAAAGTAGCTCCTGCTTTAGCTCCTCCTCCCATGACATCCTGGCTGTTTACCCAATAGTGAGACTTGCAAAGCTCTTGCAACATCCCAGGAAAAGCCAAGGCAGCACTTGTGAAGGCTGGCTCCCTCATGTTTGGCACCGAGCCTCCCATTGACTTCAAAGGGGCGAGGATTTTACCCACTGTGTCTCCTCACTCTGTGCATGATTCAACTTGTTTATCATCCAGACCATTCACAAACCTCCTGCTGCCTCTTTCCTTTCAGCAGTGGAAAATTCTTCCAAAAATGAAATTCTAAAAATGGGACCAAGTTTTGCTGGCTTCTTCACTTCATATGGCTAGTGGAATTAACATATCAACACTCCTGTTTTTCAGATAGTATACGCTTAATTTAACAGTGTGCAGACATCATCAGTCTATCTTTACAATTTAGCTGCTACTGAATTTGCTGTACCATTTCCATACAGAGATTTTCAACAAAATACTTATGCCCTGAATCAATGTACACTTTCTTCCATTCATAAATATGTTTTGTCTGATCTTAATATGCTTAAAAATGGACACTTACATATATCTGTTGATTTACATAGAACTGATCTTACCACACTTAGTCCAAAAAGAATCTTGTTAAAACAAAAGGCTACTTTGAAATCTTCAGTTAAACTTAGCACTTAAAATTACAGTCATTAACCCTACATAAATACTTTGCAATGTTCTACCACTCTGCTCTGCTCAGAAAGGTCTTTTCATTTGTGTAGAGACCAATGAAACCAAACACTGGCCTTTTTTGGTCCCCAGCTTCTTCCTCTTCTCCAAGTCTATATCTGAGCCTCCCTTGTTTCCTGGTGCCATTGCTGGTGCTGGGGGCTGCCCTGACAGGAGCTGTGGACACAACCCACCCATCTGCTGGCTCTTCAGACCCAGGCTCCATGTCAGCCCCAGTGCCTGAGGAGCTTTCTCTGCACTGCAACCTGCTGACACCAAATTCCCATCACTGCACCTGCCAGCCTCCTCCCAATGCTAGTTTAGTTTCAACCTACAGGCTTTGTAAATCTGTGTGGGCTTTGTAAAGTTGTACATACCAAGAGGAAAACACTTTTGATCTCCCCTTAGGTGAAAGAAAACAGCATGTGCGCTGGCTGGATCAAGTTTCTTCTTTCCACAGCAGCAGAAATTGGGATTCTGTTGCTTTGCACACACAAGAAAGAGTATTTCAGTGAAGTTTGTATGTCTGTGTGCAGGTTACTGCATAATTCTTTTGCTTTTCATTGTTGTGTCTGTGTGAGCCCCCGCTGAACTCCACAGGGCCTTGAGCTGACATGAGAAAGAGGAGATGCTGCAAATTATAGCACAGTCATGCTCTAACCTGCTCAGTCCTTGCAAAAACATGTGTTGAAAGCAGCTGGTTTGCAGAAAGAACAGGGAATATTTATTGCTATGAAGGATTGCTTTTCTCTATTGCTCCAAAAATTGTAGCAAGAAGACTGACTATCTGAAAAAAAAGCAGAACTGAAAGATCAGACATATATTAAGGCAAAGTGATGGTTCACTGAGATAAGGTTATGGGCCAAGGAAAAGAGCTGCCCAGCACTGTTGTGGGAAGCACTGGGGCTTTGCTTTGTTGCTGGAGAGATGTTTTGGATTTGCAAGTGACACTTTGAATTTAGATTCCACTTTTGATGAGAGTCTTCTCCTCTTTAAAAATAAAAAGATGATCTCTAGTGCTCTCAGTAAGCCTAAGGCATGAACAACCATGTTCCCAATCCCAGCACCAGTCCTGCTGGCAAGGACGTGAGTGCTGCCTTTTCCTCTGGCTGCTCATCCCAAATGGCCCCATCCCTCCCACAGCTGCCCTGCTGGGATCTGTCTTCCCTACCTCCTATTGGATTTAGTTGATGGCAAAAGACAACTTAGGGAGGCATGATTTTAATTTGGTCAATGTATATATTTCAACAGGGCTCTAGATGCAAGAAAAACACAACCAAAATTTAAGGTCTTGAATCCAAAAAGCAGGTGTTGAACCCTCCTTGTTAGAAAACAATCATATGTAGATGCTTCAGCAGATTAAGGCCTTACTTTGATTTCCAAGGTACTCCTATGAAAAATAGATAAAAATGGGTAAAATGGGAAAACTCTTCTAAAACACTGGCAGGTTGTGAGGAGCACTGTATTAGAGCTGCAACCTCCATGGGCTGCTGGAAGCATGTAACACTTGAAGTGTGTTGGAGGGTGGTTTGCAGGCTCTTCTAACTGCTCAAGAAGCCAGATTGCACCTTTTGCCCTTTGTGTTTGTATGTGAGGGGAAGTCTCTGGTGGCCTTTTTAGCCTTGGTCTTTCCCAAGAGAATCAGGTAAATATTGATATCCTAGTGGATAAAATGTGTGACTTCATATCGAATTAAAAAAAAGGTTTCTTAATCTTAAGGGGATTGTATTTTTATTAGGATTTCTTCATATCTTATTCATTCAGTGTCATTACATTTTCAAACTTAATTATCTTTATAATCCTGAGCTGCTCTGCATTTAATGAAACTGTTTTTAACAACTTTTCATCCTAGTAGCAATTTATGATGCACGGCAATTAGGGCCCAATCTTACAGGCAGAAAATTCTTTCAGAAACCAGTGCCTGATTTCCAACCTCTAGCTAGACACACAGCCTTTTGGAATGGTTCATTAGATACAGCATGGTTAGGCAATTAAGGTCTCAGGTGCATAATTTAGTTTGCCACATAGATCAAAGGTGAAGCTGCAATTCAAAGCAAAGAGAAGTAGAGTCAAGTCCACAGTAATCAGGAACTGGATGGCAGAGGGACAGATGCTTTCTGAAGGAAAGGCAAGACCAGCTCCTCCACCTCACTGACCCAGCATTAGGTGCCTAATCTCTTGGTGATACTACCACCTTTGGATATCAATTTTCTCCATGTCCTTGGGGAATTCTTCTCCTCTCTTTGTTATCACCTACTTTTTCCATTCTCTTTTTCTATCCCTCTCTCTCTCTCACCTCATTTTCTTTGACTGGAAGGAGAAATATCCCTGGTTTCAGGTAAGAAGTTTTATGTTGCTGCACAGGATATTACCTTTGAGCAATGACCAAGCAATGATCTCTGTTTCTCTAGTGTTCATGCTGACCTCTTCTTACCTCTACCTAGAGAAGACAGGTGCACCACCTCTTTCTTTGGGTTGAGACACTATCCTGCATCCTGTGCTACCTGGCCTGCAAATGCCAAGGTGGAATGACTGCACCACTTACACCGATCATGGGGTGTGTGTAATTAAAAAGGAACATTACCTCTCATCCCCCTCAGCAGGCACTGACTGCAGCCTGTGAAATGTGGCTAGCATACCAATTTGAGTAGTGTGTAAAAATCTTATTAGATCTGCTGACTATTTTCAACACCTTTTGGGAGTGCTTCATTACCATACAAACAGCAAGAGCCTGTTTGGAAAGACTCATCCAGAAGGCAGAAAAGCATCTTTCATGAAACATGACTCCAGTTGCCAAGAGAACTGACCACTGTTAACAGTCTGCAGCTTCTGTTGCAAAGTCTCTGTGTCATCCATCATTCATTCTATTTAAAAATAGAAAAGACTTTTCATCTCCAGTGGCTTAGGATATAAGCACAGTAGATGCATCAGCTATTAACCAACAGATACTCGTTTCCCATCCAGGGGATTCAAATCCCACTCAATTCAGTGTAGTATTTTCATTATCTTTACAGATTGGACTATTCTCCAAGAGATAGAGAAATAAAAATAATTTGTTTATTATTACTTAATATTAATTACTTAAGCAGCCATTACACTTTGATTTGCTTTCACTATTTTCTCATTTAATGCAGTTCCCATTTCTTTTAGCCTCTTTTAAACAACATTTACTACAGAACATGAATGGTTTGACTGATGTTTGCTCTTTTAAAAATAATCCTACAGAAAAGAAATTGGAACTACATAATAGTGCATATGTGCTGCTCAGTCATAGCCAAGATCAATTACAAGATGTCATTCTGAATATCCTGATGGTTAAGAGAGTTGTAAAATCTCAGAGTTCCTTTTTATAGCACTTAATTTCCATACTTTAACAAATTGAAAAGTACTTTACTATCTATTTAGAGATGCTATATTCCTTGTCTCCCACAGAGCTAAATACCCTGCCCACTACGTCTGAACTAAATCCTAAATGGCTGAGATTTACAAACTGGTTGCATCTTCTGTTTCTAGTGATCCACTGTAAAATCTGCAAGCACTATCCATTTTTTATTATCTCATACCTCTACCTTTACTGACTTTTCTGTGTATGGGTTTATCTTCTCTTGCCACTATGCGATAACATAATAAATATTGTCAATAAAAATAGTTTTCATTCTTGACTTGGTTCTGTCTTGCATTTTTAACAGTTTTTACTTTGCCTTGAAAAGTTCTAATTTGTCTGTGCTAGCTACAACCCCAAAGGTAAGATCTCAGCACCCAGACAACCTGAATTCTTCTGGACTGTGCTATTTTCATGTTCCTTTTTAGTGAAGATTTTAGTTAGACTGGGCAAAATTTTCTATTCATTCAGAGGGCTCTGTTGTCTGACAAAACCTAAACCCAAATCATGGGATTATCTGACTGCCTTGAAAACTACATTCTTGCTGCTGCTGGAAAACTTAAAAAGTTGAGGAGAGAGGTTGGTTTGGGGCTTTCAAATCTACCACATCAACAGTACATTGAGTGGCTACATGGATTACGATCAGTGTGAGAGCCTGTTTCTGCATTGTCTGTGGTAACTCCACCACTAAAGTACCTCATTTAGTCGTTGTTTTTGTTAAAACATGGTTTGCTACCTTGAGAATGTGCTGAAAGTGAAATGCTTGAATCAAGTGTTCTTTACAAGCTCTTTACCAAGATAAATGTGGTGCCTTTTATCCACACACTTGTCCATCACAAAATGTTCATGAGCTTCAACAGAAAATTTTTAAACCTTGTAAGGTCTGTTTAGAAATAAAAAGCAACCTCTCTCTCATCCTTCCCTGTGCTGAAGTTGCATACTTTGTGTGATCATATAGCACTGGCTAGAAAATAGGTCTTTTCTTGTTCTGCCATAACTGCTCCCAGTAATGCCATTAGAGTCTTTACAGTAACACCAACATAACCCAACTTACTTGTTTTTAACCAGGTAAAAAAGTAGCCACTGCTGTGTTTTAAAGCAAATGTCCTAGGTGAGACACGGCATGACTAACAAAGAAAAAATAAAAACCAAAACCAACCTTCTTCCAGAAAACATAAAAATACTCTTCAGAGAGGAGTAGCTATGGTGAAATTGATTTTCACCTGAGGACTGGATACAAATATTATCATTTGTTTTTTAGCCTCTTTATTTCAAGTTTCCAGAATTTACTTAACTATAAAAAATAGTCTTAACATATATTTTTAATTATTTTATTCTGTTCTAGTAGTAGAAGTAGTATGCATTTTGGACTTGATTTTCATTTGCATTAAGACACATAAATTCCCTTGGGCCCTCTGTATATTATTTAAAATCTTGGCTCTGGTTATAAATTATGCAAGCAAAATCATATGTTGGATCTTTATATTAATCCATCATGTTCACAGTTTCTGTGGTTCACAACAAGAGAGAGTGGGAACAACACGAACATCCTGACATTTGTCAGCTGCCCAGAACAAATACGGCTCCTTCTCTGATCCAGTACCAGCACCAGCAAGGATGCTCAGATTTTCTTAGTAGAGAGTAAAAAATCAGAGTGCAGAATAAACCACATTTTCTTTTGCTTGAAAAACAGAAACCGCCACATTCTTTCCCATAAAATGAAGAAAAGACTATTTACACTGGATCTTTAAGGCTTTTTTTCCTGTCTATTCAGGAATTCTGTAAGTTGTTTTGACATGATGAATACTGCAAAATAGATTGCTTAATGAATTCAAGGTAAGATTGTCAAAGTAGCCAGATGATGTATGAAATGACAACAAAAATACTTGTCACACCTTCTATTCACCCATATGGCCATTAAAAAAAATTACCTCCTCTCATTCAATGAATGTACTTACTTTGACTCTTTGGGGTTTTATGTGCTTGTCTTACAGACAAAAATGACTTTTTATACCCATTAGGAATGAGGAGGAACAAAGTTGAGAATAATGCCAATCCACTGCATTCTCAGGTAACAAGAAGATAATGGGGAACTCAGGTGCAGACAACTGGAAGGGCTCTGCTGCCCAGATGTGACTGATGGCATCATTTAAAGCCATTAGAGCTGCAAACATGGGATGGCAGCTGGGATTTGTTCTGAAAAACTTCTATTAATAGAAATGGGCAGTAAAAAGGAGGAAGAGACCAAACCTCAGAAGCAGAATCCACTGAAAAACTTCAAATATTTAAACAATAGTGAATCTTCTGTTCAAAGCCTCATTTTGAATTAATTAACAACAGATTGAGAGTAGCCCCTCAATAAATTTGATATAATATGAAAACTACAGAGAGACAATGCCCCATTAAGTCATTTTTTCTTTCACCTTTCAGAGTGGAATGTACTTTACGTAATTTAGAGAAAAAGATCCTGTTACTCCTTTGTTATTCACATGACTAAAATAGATGCCAAGGACATATGAAAAGGCAAAGTATCTGACTGTTAAAATGAGAAAGTGTAACAGTGAATGTTTACCATTAAAATGCTAATTTTTAAGAGAATAAAACCAACAGAAAGTCTTTTTTAACAATGAAATTAATTTTGAGTGTTGAAGTGACAATGCTACTGACTAAATTACTCTGTTTTTCTGTTCCATAGAAGCAGAGATGTCACTATTCATCTATGCTCTTATAGATGCAGACTGGAGAAAACACAATATGATGAACAGATAGCACGGTTTCAATTTTCCTTCTTTTCATGGCATCTCCAGTGAGCAAAGCATGGCTGTGAATAAAAGAGCAAAGATGATATTTTTTCAGTATCTTGGCACTGCCTTTCATTTTTGTTGTACCTGGTCTCTCTTAAGCTTTTGAAGCATTTGATTCCTGGAAACCACTTTCTTCGACAATCCAGACTTGTTATGTATAGGGATTTCAGTAATTTGACCAAAAATGTGATTTTTATTTTTTTACTCTTTTTAAACAGGAACAAAAGTTTGAATGGGTACTCCAATTTTGATTTATAGGCTGCCATTGTTTATAAATCAGTTAAAATTAGTAAAATGGAAGGTTTGAGCTAAACCACAGTTTAGCTGCTCTTCAGTCAAAACAAGCGAAGAGTTTTCACTGGTGTTTGTTATACTCTTCCCAAACAGATATGTAGACAAATGCTGAGGTTTCAAACCACTGAAAAGGTCCAAAAAGATACCTTTTTGTTTTAAGTCAAAGCTTCCACACAAATGTTTCTTCAGGTTGCTCTAGAAATGTTTCCTGATTTCTGACCCATAAAAGCTTTGTCTCCTGTCCCACTTCCCTCCAAATTATTTAAGCCTAAATTCCCACCTGTTCATAGAGACCCAGTGACAGATCTTAAGCCTGCTGTTTTAGCTGTTACTGTGCATTAGAACAGAGGCAAACCTCTCCAAACATGATTAGTGTAAGACATGTTAGAGGGGCATGGTTTTTACAAAGCAGAGTATCCATGGTTTGAAAATCAAGACTATGGAGAATCTTACTTTGGACAATAAAAGAAAGAAAAAGATACAAAAGCTCCAGTTACTTGTGAAAGCAAAGGCCAAGAAGTTTCTAGTCAGGGCAGACAGGGATGTTTACAGTTCTTCAGTAAAGCAGAAAGCATTAGTAGAGACTTGCTATGATATCAGTCAGTTTAGGAATTATTACACATAATCATATATTTTAAAATGACAAGGTTTGGCAGGTATTTGTTTTATTTTGCTCTGAGCTACACTGAAAGCTTTAGAGACTGGAATAGATCAACAACAGTATTAACAACATGTCTAACCTTTCAAAAAGCAGTATGCTTCTGTTTTATCCAAGAAAAGATAGAAGCTGTAATGCAGTGGGTGAAAATTCAGCAGCAGTTTTCCAGGTAACCAGTGCAATCCATTAATAACTTTGTCATTTAAACTGATTTGAATGAAAAACATTCATTACTACTTACTTGAATGCTCTTTAGAAATCTTGGATTATTTTTACCATAATTTCTTCCTGTCCTTTGAACATGATGTAAAGTAACATCTTCCATCTTTAGCTCATTAGTGGATTTTATGCTTTTGTATCCAAAATGTGGATTAATCTTTTTCTTTCTTTCTTTCTTTTTTCTTTCTCTTTCTTTCTTTCTGTTTCTTTCTTTCTTTCTTTCTTTCTTTTTCTTTCTTTTCTTTCTTTCTTTCTTTCTTTTCCCATGTTTACTTTTACCACCGATTTTGGAAGGGGCATAATAGTATCCTAATAGGGGGGAAGTAATACTACAAAAGTTAAACCTGTCTCAGTGTCTGCTTACTACTCCCCCTTTTCAATGTACTACTTGATTCAGATTCACTATCTTCCCCCGAGGTCAACCATCTGTTCATATTTCCCCAGACAAATCCCACCTTAAGAGCTATTTCTATTGCAAAATGTGAGTCAGCAAAATCTCCTTTATTTAAATAACTCAGAAATATTCATATATTTTCCAAGAAATCATTTGTTTATTTTGTGCCTGAAGGAAGAGGTTTTCTTCATAGTTACTCTGGAAATTTGGACAGAACAAGGAAAAAGAGTTATTTTAGTTGTTCCCTGCATTTTGTTTCAAAGCCAGCTGTTATAGAACGCATTGAGAACACAAGCTACAGGACCACAGCTGACTCTCCTAGGAATCTAAGGTGAACTTGTAATTGATCCTGGCTCAGGCATGGCTCTCTCCAGGCACTGTTTGTCAGATCTACCAGGTGCACTTCCACTTGTGTATCAACAACTTTGATAAAAAACAGTCACCATGAAGATCATGTTTGTTCCAACAGTTCAAGATGGCTCACAGAGCTTTATGAGGTTCACTCTCTCATTCCTTTGGAAGCAGTAATATAAATGCTCTGTTAATTCCAACATTTAAGATGCTTCTTCAAAGACAGTTAGGTTAGGAATGAGGATGTAAGATATTGCATTGGATCATCCTTAAAGAACAATATAAAATTATTGCCAAAGAAATTACAGATCTCCAAGGAATGTTCAAGTAAGAAGCAATATTTTTTGTTTAATGAGAGTAATCCATTGCAAAATGAGATTTTATCATAGGCAGACAAGCCCGGCTAAGGGTTCAGTTGCGAGCCGTGGCCAGGTTCCAGCGGAGAAGGCACCCAGCCAGCTCCTGACAAGGTCAGGGAGGTTACTGCCAAGTCTGGAGGCTACACAGGGGAACAAAAGCCACCCAGTGCCCCTGAGCGCCATCCCAGGAGCAGGTGCCTCCTCGGCTACGGCGCCCCGACCGCGGCCGAGCTCTCGAGGGGGCTCTGGGGATGGCGATGGGGCCGATCCCGGCGGCTGGAGAGGCGCATGTCGGCGGGTGCGAGGCGCCGGGGATGCGCTCCCGCCCGCGGCCTAGGCTCTGACCTCTCGACCCTCCCGCCCAGCGCCCCGGCCCGCGCCGCCGCCCGACCCCGCCAGCACAGGCCGCTGAGGGGGGCGGAGGAGCCCAGCATCAAGCTTCCGGGGGGCCTGGCAGGATCCGGCGCTGCCTGCCGGCAGCGGCCGGGGGCAGCGCCCCGTCTCAGCGGGGCGGGCGGAGGCGGTGCCGGGCAGGCGGGGCCNAGGATGAGGGGCGGGATGAGGGGCAGGATGCAGGGCTGTGGCGAGGGTAGGCAGCTGCTCCGAGCTGCGACTTCATTTCTGTCTTCAGAAAACATTCGATCTCAACGCTATTTTAAGTAAGATGAGGAATGGCAGGTCATGCTGCTCTGACTGTGAAAGCTTTCTTTCCTGTACTCCCTGCAATTTTTGGAAGATACTAGCTATAATTGTAGACTTGGGCAAAATACATGTCAGACTACAAAACAGTAATTGGTTTGGATGATTCCTCGTTTGAGGGAGCACCTCATTTTGCAAGACCTCTTTAGCAGCATCCCATCCCCTCTGAGAGGTCTAACAGGAATGAGGTTTTAGAGATGCTGAAGCTGTAATGTCTTTTAAGCTCCTTGTGAGAAATACATCTTGCAAGTTTTGTATAGCAACTGCTTGTGCTACCACAATTTTTATAACATTAGTCAAAGATATTTTTTAAGACAATGTAACTGCAGCAGCTATTTGCTAAGATGTGTTTTCTACAGTTTTGTTTAAAGACAGGTGTGCTCTTTTAAAATCACGTGTCTCTTCATTTTTTACAGTTTATACGAGCTATGTCTACTATTTTACTTGTTACATTGTGGTTTTTTTTGCTGTTGATTGAATATATCTTGTATAAAATCATATTCCTCTGAGGCATGGGAGCCCAGTATTTGTAACTGCTATACCAAATTATGTTGAAGCTATAAAAGCTTTAGGTGTCAATAACTTTTCTTTAACCCACAAGCTATGGAATGCTGTTACGGAATATGGGCTATGGTGTGGAATGAGTCTGTTTGCAATTCATTGGGCCTTTACAGTTAAATACATTGTTTTAGGAACTTTCTTAGTTTTGAGGAGATCATGATCAAACTTACTTGCTTCCAGATGCAAGAAATTGCCTTTGATATTCATCACCTTTAACTGGCTTCCTTGTCTGAAGCATCTTGAGACCTTTATTTGTTCACCTATCTCACCAAGATCTTTCAGTTACATTCTCATAGGCTTTTCGTAAAACATAAGACATTTTTTTACAGTGGATGTTTTTCAGAGCTTTGACAGTAATAACATAACTGTAATACTTCATTAATATGTTTACATTAAAAAACCCCAAACGAACCTGTTGTGAGCTGTGCCAATTAGTCCCAGTACAGCATGAAGTAGAGGGCAAGTTTTGCAGCCTGTAAGCACACAGGCTGTGTCCTTACACTGACAAAAGGGTTTTGTTCACGTAACAGACATGCACGCAGTCTTGCTTTTTGTGAAATGGGCAGAAAAACTTCTGTGGCTTGAGTGGCATAGCGTTAAGACCTTTGAAATTTGCCATTCCGTTACTGTAAATTGACACAACCCTCACTTATCTGGATATCTTGTTTTTAAAATGCCAGCTTTGACAAATAGAGCTTTATGGGTAGGGGATCAATACATTACATATGAATTTGTGAATTGGAGAGCCTGACACATAGGCTGTAGGTATCAGTACAGTTTAAAATACTACCTTCTAACAGTACATTCATTATTACATTCAACATACAATATTAATACAAATGCAAGCATGGGATTGGCTTCACCTTTTAAGAAGAAATAAACTTTGAGACATTCATAGTGTTTATTGGAAGCTTCCTCTGTATGTCCACAGCTGAGCATTAATGTTATGTGTGTGTAATACCTATTAACATGTAACTGCTATTCAAGTAGTTCATGCAAGGAATGTGTAGAATCCAGAACCTCCTATGTCAAATCTTCATAGTTTTAACTTGTGAATTTTTAACTGTTTTGGAAAATAACATTTAATTACTAATGTATTTATAGAATTACTACTATATCTTGTAAATGTCATTTTGTTTACTTTTTTTTTCTTACTAAAAGAAGTTTACCATACATTTTTATTTTTCTAGCAGGATTTAAACTTCCCTTGCATGGTAGGAGTACAGATTTTGACCTTAATACAGCATGATAGAATTTGGTTCCAGAGCCAAAGTCCAATGCTAAGTTGAAGAAAAACTATTAGCTTGAAAATATTAGAATGAATTTTCCAAATGAATATATCATCATTTACTCAATATAAAGGATGTTCCACTATTTTAGGGAGAAAATGGTGTTGTTTTCAATGGCTTTTTGATGTAGAAATCATCAGTACATTTCTCATTGTTTAGAAGGAATACTTGGAACTGAGACGATAAACCGTGTAGGTTTTGCATAGACATGCACGTAAAATTTTACCTACTGAAAAGAGAAGCACAAAACCCATAGTAGTCTGTCATGATTGTATTTGAACAATACAGTTGAAGGTAGGTTTTGTTCATATTATGTTTAAAAATATGATTGATCACACATCAATTTTTTATTTTATTTTTTTTTAAGTTAGTCAGTTGTTAAGCTTCTGCAGGCAAAAATTTATGCTGTTTATCACCACTTGTGCTTCCAGTAAATTCATTTACTCATTTCATTCTCTGCAGTTCAAGCCAGGTACTTTTGTTTTCCTAAGACCAGGAATTCAGTAGGTGAGGCAGAGGTCTCTAATGTAACTTGTGCCAGCACTGTCAATCAGAAACTTTTCCATTTGGATTTCTTCCAAATGTGAGAGTGATGTGTTATACCATGTTTTCTTCCTTCATTGTGCTGTCTACGTCTGTGTTCTCTTGCACTGCAAATGGCAGATTTTCCTCAAGTGAGGGATGCCAGTAGCAAATAACGGTATACACTATTTGAAAATAAAGTAATCTCTTAGCTTCCAGGAAATACCATGTGTATTTAATCTTCTATTGCTATGACAGTTAAAACAATGAAAGGATATATTCTTAGTATTTTGGCCCAAGATGTATATCTCCTGCAGTTTGTAAGCTGGCTCTCATGCTAAAAGACCTGCCTGGCTAAACTCACAACAGTCTGGTTATGAAAAAGGTAGAGGATTGTGAATTTTTTTGTTGGTGGTGGTTAGAGGTGTGTCTTTCAGTACTTGGGGAAGTGTAGTTTTGTTCAATGCCTATGCCTCTTTGGCCAGGATAGGAAAAAGGCTTTATTTAGATAATGTGCATTTGTAGAACTGAAATCTTTGTGCCTCCAAGTTGAAGCTAAAAGGTGAGGTATGGAGAACCTATGTATTCCGCTGGGTTAATGTTGTCTTCTTAATCCAGGTTGAAGATATGAGCTATGTGCAATGCAATTAAATAGACATCAGTAGGCAGCATTTCCTTGTGAACTAGCCTGCTTACTGATCAGTTAACTTTCTTATTGAAAGTCTGTAAATATGCATATAGTTCTTTATCAGTCTGAATTTTTGTACAAATAGTATGTATAATACGTGTTGCCTTTCCCCAGGGCTGATATTCCAAGCCTCTGAGAAGTCTGTAAGAATAATTTATGATGAAAAAAGGTATTTTCCTCCCTAATTAATCCCTCCACTGAAATTGTTGCTAGCCTAAGATCTACCATATGAGCAATCTTAATGTGTGCTAGGGACTTGTCTGTCCTTCATATAGCGCAGGTAAAATTTTATGAATGAATTTGAGATCCAAAATATCCCTTGAGTGCATCATTTTGAGAGTTAAGGCTCTTCAGGCTTTTGTTTTATAGGAGAGTTTTCTACTTTCTTTGAGCAGATAAAACCTTTGGCCTCAGCATGTACTCTTGTCACTGGAGGATTCCTTGGGAGCAATACATTTCTGAGTGAAAATTATTTTCACAGTGATACCAGCTTGGCAGCTGTGTTTGCTTAATGTAGTTCTTTAAAAGGAATGCACAGAACCTGACTGGCTTCTCTTGTTTCTCAATGAGATTTTTTTTTGGTATTTTGACCTATTAAGTTCTTTGTCCATCATCCAGAAATCAATTACTAGACTTACTACTTTTAAATAAGGAGCTGTTTACAGGTGGAATTTTTTTAAAGCTACTCGTCTTTAGAAGAGGACCCTGAGACTTTAAATTTGTATTTCCCACTATCCCACCATCACTATGCTTTGAAAAGAAAAAGCAAGACCTCGTAGGGAGGATGTGTGTTCATGTCAAAAATGTATTAAGAGACGGGAGATTGTGCAGGGAGACTTGGGAAAAGCATGTATGTTCCTGTAGCTGGTATATTTTGGCTATTTTGTGAATCACAGCACTGCAGAGGTAGGATAACAGCTCTGTTTCAAATATTTTATATTCCTATCTTCCATTGTAATACTTTGCAGATGTTCAGTTGATTACTTCTTGGGCAGACACTTCTCATTCACAGCCCCACGGGAAAATTCTTTCATCTTAAACATTGATAGAAATAGCTGTTGCTTATATAGATACACAATGTATTCCCTGTTTAAATGTTATAAGGGAGCTCTTTAATTTTAAGCTTGAATAGCCAATAAACTGAGTGTTCTTAGAGTGAAGGGTGGCTGTCTTTGAGAAGTGCTTGGGACCTGTTTCGTCCTGTGTCCACTAGTGGTCAACAGAGTACCTCTGCTTCACTTGCCTGGGTCTGATTCTGTACAGAATTAGCTCTGCCTAGAACCATAAACTGATGGTGCAGGTAAACTTATAAATAAACCTATAATGGGGGTTGCCTGTTAGCTTTTGACATGCCTGCAAGTATCTGGAAGAACTGTTTATTTTCCCAATGTACCCTGTACTCTTTCAGTGTTCTTCTACCAGAAATAAGTACTTTATGCTTTATGTTCTACTCAGAAAATGAGCAAAGGTCTTCATAGCTAACCTTCCTAACTTTTTTAGGATTGCTCTCTTCTTATTAATGGCCTTCTTTTTACATGACTTTCATACACAGAACAGTCTCTCACTGGTCCCACACATGCTAACGTGTCATTTCCAACCCTTTCAGAAATAATTCTGTGTGATACGGTTTCCTGTGGCAGTCACCATTAATTTTCCCTGCTGTGGCATGTTTCTAGCATGCACAAAAAGAAGCTGTTTGGTTTCTTACACTGCCATAAAAATCAAACAGTTTGAGCCCTTCAGTTTTGCTCATCTGCTACAAGAAGTAATTTGAAACTCCTTTTGCTTGCTTTCCCAACAGCAGCTATTTATTTAATCCAGCAATCTCTGTCCATTCTGTCTCCTGCGGCTTAGTTCCAGCAGAGCTGGTTTCTTCTCTGACCTGCCTCTCATCTTGCCACCATGGCAGGTGCGGCAGAGGGAACGGCTTTATTGCCATCTGGAATTACTCCTCTCTTTCCATCTCATTGAATTTCTGCTTCATTTCATCTCTTGGACGAAAACTTATTAACTGTTCTGTGTATCCAAACTGCCCTTACCTTCTGACAATTTTTAACTTTGTGTTTGGTATGTTTCTCATGTTTGGTAATTTTTTACAGCTCTTACGCAGTGCAACTCATACTGTGTCTTTCATGCAAAATGATACTTGAAGATGTTCAGACATGCTCAACTGTGCAAGTAATTAAAAATGCAGGTGCACAGTAGACAAAATTATGGAGACTGTAACTTTAAGCCCCCTAAGAGGGCTATGTAATCCCTTCTACTGCTCTGCATAGAGATAATAATTAGAATTTTAACTTCTTAATGATAAATTGATTGTGTATCTTTAATACATACTTTTCAGATTTAGTAAATAGATTTCTGTTTAACAGTTCTTCTCTTCAGTGAGCAACCAGTTCCAGGGAGAATAACCTCTGAGCCCATCTTGTCCTTTCTTCAAAGTAGGTACAAATTATAGGTGCATAGTTTGTGAACAGATCTGCTTGTGCAGTCCTTACAGTAGAGCCCATGGGATACTGCAAAGAATATAATTTAGAAGAATGATGGTTCAAAATCTGAAATTTGGATTTTAATATAAACTTTTTCAGAGTTGAGTGGTTTTTCATTTGACCTTCTGTAGCATATGTTGGGTTAATCTTATCTTTCCTATTAATTTGAACAGCTGTATGATATCAGCTAACAACTGTAGAGGAATACTGAAATGCTAGGGTAAATCAATATAAACAAATGCGGTGGAACACTTCCCTTCTCAAGCAGCCTGTCGGAAATGGGAATCGCTAGTGATTTTCTCTGGAGGATGCCCATCTACAAGAAGGGTTGGAAGAAGGATCTGAGGAACTACAGGCCTGTCAGTCTGACAAGGTTATGGAGCAGATCATCTTGAGTGCCATCACTTGACACCAACAGGACAACCAGATGATCAGGCCAAGTCAGCATGGGTTTGTGAAAAGCAGATCCTGCTTGTCTGGCAAGATCTCCTTCTATGACAAGGTGACCTGCTTAGTGGATGAGGAAAAGGCTGTGAATGTTGCCTACCTAGACTTTAGTGAAGCCTTTGGCACCGTTTCCCAGAGTATTGTCCTGGAGAAACTGGCTGCTCATGGCTTGGTCAAGTGTAATCTTTGCTGGGTAAAAAAAGTGTCTGGATGGCTGGGCCTAAAGAGTGGTGATGAATGGAGTTAAATCCAGTTGGTAGGTGTTGCCCAGGGCTTGGTGTTGGGGCCACTCCTGTCTTATATCTTTATTCATAATCTGGATGACAGAATTGGGGTTGTTTACCCTGGACAAAAGGAGGCTTCAGAGGAGACCTTATTGCTCTCTACAACTACCTGAAAGGAGATTGTAGTGAGGTGGGTGTCAGTCTCTTCTCACAAGTCACAACTGATAGGACAAGAGGAAATGGCCTTGGGTTGCACCAGGGGAGGTTTAGATTGGATATTAGGAAAAATTTCTTCACCAAAAGGGTTGTCAGCCACTGGAACAGGCTGCCCATGGAAATGATGGAGTCACCACATCTACACA
>VYZX01013927.1:684-16768 GCA_013401335.1 Brachypteracias leptosomus | reverse complement strand
AGCCACGCACAGGCTTCCCCAGCAAATGCTAGAGAGGTGCATCAACATAATATGATAAACACCAAAAAGATACATGACCAAGTTGTGACCTATTCCAAAGGGATAGACAATCCAATCCATTACCTTCATCTCTTTCAATGTCTCTTCCACTATCTTCCTCTGCCCTGCTGTTGCTGGGGAACTCCAGTTGCAGGGAGCAGTCGGGGGCCTTCTTGATGACGGGGGGGAAAGTCCTACAGGGGGGAAAGTCCTGCGTAGCATCTCCACCCACAGAATGGCTTCCAACTTCTCTGCAAATGGGACCAGCTTTTATACTACTGAACGAACAGCTTAGGTTGCATAGACAACCTCAAAAAACTTCAGCAGCGGGACATCTGCTATTTTTCCTCCTCCTTGGATTCCATCCAAGGTTGGCCAGACCTGGGAAAGAACAAGGAGGAGGTACTTTTATCTGCTTTGGGTTCTGCTAACTCTTGGCCAACCTTAGTCTTTTCACCTGGTTGTGATATTCATCCATATGTCAACTTCTATTCAGGGCCTATTACTCAGGCCCTAGCATCTCAGTGACCACAGGGAATTCATCTAGTCAGATGTCATACCTGGAGTTCCCTTACTTGGGTTTAACCTTGTATTCTCTTGATGTAGCATCTAAGAATGAGACATAAATATGTACACTGTATAAAGGATGTCACTAGAGTGAAATGGGAGATTCTCCAAAGCAGGGAGTCATTCTAAGAAAGAATAATACTAAGGAAGAAAAAGGAGGGCAAGGACTATGTTAGAGCTGGTTGGTGGACTGACTTTAACAACAGAACGTTTCAAATGATGGCACAAATGAAAGCCTATCTAACCAAACATGCGCAATTCCACCTTATTCACACATCATAGTTATTTTATTGACATGTCAATGGACCACTGTCTGTGTCATAAATAAGCCTGGTAGCAAAGTGGAGAAACTAATTAGTGTCGTTCCTCTGTTTCTGTATTTAAAGTCAGTGCTGGCCTATCCATGGTACTCATACTTTATTATTGTCATGGCTATTTGAAACTGGGGAGAAGAAATTCCTTAAGCATAAAATGGAGAAAATGTTAATAAATTTGTTTTTGACAAAAAAAAAAAAAAATTCGAAGTAAATTAAATACATCAGATTCTATAGAAGTCTCAGTGCAAATTTATTATCTTCATAGGAATTAATAAACATAAGGAGTGAAAAGCCTAGAAATATTTTAAGCCTACTTTCTAAGGCCACACTTGTTTACTAATTTTGAATTTTTTCCATAATGGAAATCTTACCATTTCAGAAACTTATTTTGCCGTTCTGCCTTTATCTTAAAAGTAGTATTACTTTTTAAATTGCTTTTTCACAGACTTTTTTAGTGCTCACAGAAGATCATGTATACTTGAATTCTTTATTGGTTTCTGAAGAAACATCCTGAGAAGTAGACATTTCCTTCAATCTTTTTGTTAATAACAGATACAATTAAACACAGTGACATGCACAGTTGTAGAACCATGAATTCAGAGAACTAAACTTACAATAAAGTTCACTTACAAATGAAAATAAATGTAGGTCTCAAATAGTCTGACTTTCAAGGATGATTCTGGGGACGGAAGACGAAAGGAATATATTAATAATTCCAAAATTACTTGCAATAGAACTGAGCTCGTATTTGGTTTTTTGATGGTTTTTGTTTGTTTGTTTTGTTTTGTTTTTACATGACCTATTAAAATGTTTGGGATAGGATTGCCTATTTTGTCATTTGACCAAAATCCTTGAAAAAGAGCTGATAGAAAAGATGAAGGGACACTAAATCTTTCATTTACATATTACTGTGATTAAGAAATCTCCAGATCTCAGGCTATTCAGTGACAATAAACCAGCTGGGTCGTTAAATTATTGATATTCGAGGTGGAACCTTAATCCTCTTTATTTTCTGGTCTATTAAATAAACGATACAGAATACTAAGGCACACAAATTCAGGTTTGCTAAAATTCTCAAAAAGCTTCCATTAGTTGTTAGCATAGATCTGCTTTTAACTTATTCATTTAGAAAACTTCATGAGTATTGTTAAATAAATTTAACAGTTTAGTAGAAATCTTTATAGGGACAGTTGATTAAGATGATATGCCAAGAAAGAAAATAATTGCACAAATGAATAAGAATTCTAAAACTTAGGAATTATAATCAATAGTCTGATAGAGTTTAGATTATCTTGGGTTATTTATTTTTAACTGAAATCTACTGGCCGTGTACTTCTGAAATAAGAAGCCTTAAAGCAAAGCGTTGTTACTCTACCAGGATGAGAAATGCATATGGCACGTATTATACATGCAAAATTTAATATATACATACACTTGTTTGAATTACACATTTATGCCTTGCATAGCTAGGATGAGTTCCTCAATGTTCTCAACATTCCTATTTTTTAAATCAAGGCATGTTATATTTGTGAGAAAGTGAACATATTTGTGTTATGGGAGAGGGACTTTCTGGGTGCTCTGTGTTTGACACTGAGGTTCCTCATTTCCAATCTCACTCTCAGAAAACTTTATTTTAATAATTAAGGTAGCTTCCTACCTAAAGTGAGGGGAATGTTTGATTAGAAAGGGGTAAAGAAAAGAAAAACCTTTGGGGCACAGAAAGCAGAAAGGTTATACAGCTCTTTTTTGTTTCGTCCTTCTTTCTTGTACCTGTTTTTATTTCTATCATTGTTTTGCTTACAGGTGCTGGATTTTCATAGTCTTTTTGCACCTCCTTGCTTCATATTCTGTAGGGTCTTTTACATACAAGAAGTCAGTGGCCATTTGGAGTCTTCACTGTTTTTTTTTCCTTGACTGTTTTTTTCTTTCTTTTACATAGAAATACTTAGTCATCAACAGGTTCTCTGCAATAATCCCCCTCATAATCATGATCATGATCTAGTGGGAGGTGTCCCTGCCCATGGCTGGGGGTTTGGAACTAGATGATCTTTCAGGTCCCTTCCAACCCTGACGATTCTATGGTTCTATGATAATGCCTGTAATTTCCACAAACAAGCATGAATGCAGCTATAGTTAGCTATTTTACTTATAGATCCAGGCATTTTTTCATTTAGAACAGTGGCCAAAAACCTTTGACGGCTTTCTTCCTGGCTGTGCTATCAGCAATTCTCTTGCCACAGAAACAAATACCCATGTACTAGCATTCATACTCTGCACCAGAGATCTCTGTCCTCCCGTGCAACTCCTGTGGTGCCTGTATTGTAGGCAGTGGTTCCTGCTGCCTCAAAAGCTTTTGCTCCAAAAAGGAGTTTAACTGCTGCTTACACCTGTGGTAAGTGAAAAGTGACTGTCTTACCTACACATTCAATGAGGTTTTGCCTAATCCCAAAATAAGAGCATTTTCTTCTACTGGAAGAAAACATGAAAAACACTAAAGTATTAGTCATTATACTGGAGTTAAGTACGGCATGCTGAGATTTCAATTATGCCCTACAGCAAGTCAAAATGCCTTATATTTTAAGGCCTTGGACAACGAGCCTTGCTGAGGACCCAGAGGCTGAACATAGCCCCACAGCAATCTTTTCTATACGTGATCAGCAGAGGGGAAAAACTCAAATCCTGCTTTGTTTAGGCTAAAAATTACTTGCTCTGTGTTTTTTCATAGTCAATTTTAATTGCATCAAAAATGGTAAAATTTAAATCTTAAAACAGCTTTTCCTGTCTTGTTAGCTGTTGTGTAATTCCTGCAGGCAAAGGACAGGGCATGGCATTGTCTAAAAGAATTTTAGTAAGTAGGTTATTATAAAGATAGAAAGTAGTAGTTTTATTGTAGCCTAAATACATAGTTATGTAACATTTTAGGCTGCTAAAACAGAGATACTTCTATCCATCACTGAAAAGATGATTAAAAGGTACCATATAGTTTCTAAATCCTTGTATCAGGCAGGAATTTAGGAGGAAGACTAAGAAGGCATTTTAGAAGACTTTACACCAGAGACTGAGCTATCGTGGACTTTGGGAAGGGGATCACTATGTTATGAAACAGGATAATAAGGACAGTAAATGGTTTATATTATCTTATATTCATTCGCTACTCTCTGTCACACCACTCCTACACCAGGCTTTCTAATATTTCCCGATGGAGTTCATTGCAAGGTCAAAAAAAATCTCTATCTGAATTCTTCCTAGGCTGTCTGCTATGAGCTGGGGCATGAACAAAGGATTTCTGTCCACCCAGGCCCTGTCTCTTCAAATCCTCTCCAGTATATCTTCTACGTTTTCCTTATTGACATGTAATTTGACAGAAAGATGCTTTCTGCAAACTGATGCACCGCATCTCTCCCATGGCAGATTCTCTGGGTTTGTCATTCATAATTGTCCAAGATATTTTTGTCCTCTTGTCTCCGTTTAAGGCTCAGGGCAACCCCCCATGGAGCAGAATTTGTTTCACCCCTCTTCCCCCTCCCCTCTTCCCTCCCAGGGGAGGAAGAAAGGCCTCACACAAAGTTGGAAAATTAAGATCACAACTTTTAACAGGGAGTAACAAAAGGGATATCAAAGGAAGGGAAATATACAGAGTTAACAAGGGAAGGTATATATACAAATATATACAACACCGATCCTCGGATGTTTTTGGATTCCTCCCGAGCCACATGGAGTTGTAGCAGCCACAGAGACATCTGGAGCCAGCAGCAATTCCAGCGAGGAGGGGGAGAGCGGAACTTCCTGTGTCCTTTTATAGTGTGTGTCAGGAAGGGGAGTGGAATAGCTGCTCCACCTGTCCCTCCCCTTCTCCAAACCTTAAACCACAAAACCTCTTTTACAGAAAAGACTGGCAGGGGTTTTTGAACTCTCCATCTCTACACTTGTTATTAAATCCTTTTAATACCTAATCTTTTTCCTGAGGCACTTGCTCTGGGGGACATTATAGATATGCCTGCACTATCATAGACAGTAAAAAATCTTATTTCCTATTGTAAAGATTATCTTTCATGCTGCTGTAAGAATAATATGGGAAATATTACTTATTAACCTACACAATCCAATATTTACAATTCTCCCACTAACCCATCTCTCCTCACTATGTCAGTTGTGCCTGGAAAGGATGTGGTGTGGTGACCTTGGGTTCTGTTCCTTCCGTGCATCTCTCAGTAAAACTGACTGTACAAGAGAAGGGGAGGAAGCTGCTCTCATCGTGCCTTTGCTGGATTGAGTGTAAGTGGAATGAATAAGCACTTATGAAGGATTTATTTTCCCTTCTCTGAATTATTAATTTCTACACTCATTGAATTGTTTAACATTTCTATCTTTTAACAAAGGAAACAATAGCTAGAGGCATGTAATGAGGATATTTACAGTGATCCATCTGTAAATACAACATGTGTATGGTATAATCCATTTGAATTTAGAAACAAAAGATGGATTATATTCATGCTTCATTTACCCCTATGTTTATATACAGCCATATTGTTTTTGTCACCAACAATACAGACAGGGTGTCCTTTTATGTAAACAATAATAAGACTTTTCTCCTTTAAGTTGAGATACTCACCTGAGCAAGGGCAGATCATGAACTCTAGTGTGAAATGTTGGCTTTGAGTTATTTTACTGTGAGAAAATGCATACTGAATGGAGAACTTAGTGAAGTGAAATAAGTTAGTTTGGTGAGACAATGAGGCTAGTGTCTGACATTAGCTTACAATGGTTTGGAAGGACAGCAGTACTACAAGGTCCAGTTTAAAGTTAGAAAAAAAGAAAAAAAACAATAAGTAGTCATCTCAAATACAGCCTGCTTTGAGTTGCCAACTTAAAATATCACTGCAAACTCCTGTAGCTCAAATTTTGCAATTTTTGACAATGCAGTTTGGTTTCTTTGACTGTCAATGAAATCCCATCCTTTAAAACTTTGCTGGCATGCAATAAGACAGTTTTCTGCTCGTACTTTGTCTTGTGCATTGTTCATATAGTGATTGTCCTTTGGAAACTTTTACATTGTCTTTGTACCTACACTAGTGATCCTAGTAACGTTACTAGAGGCAAAAAGTATGGCAACATTCTCCTTAAATAGAACAGAAATAATGATTTAAGGTTATAATGTGCCATTTCCATAGAGTTCTAATTTTGGTCCAGATGGCAAATGCTGTTTAAGCTGTTTCGTGAATTAAACAGAAGAGGTTGATTTTAGTTGTTACAAACAAGATGCCTCTCAGCACAGAAAGTCAAATGTGGTTATATTTTTCTTAATAACTGCTCTGAAGTGTTTATTAGCAAATACTTATAATTTCTAAGAGGAAAGGTTTTCTTTCCTCCCCTCTGAGAGACAATAGAAGTTCTCTATCTTTAGAAAGCAGAGTTAATATATTCCCTGGTGTGATTTACTCTGGAATAGGGCCACCACCAAAGCTACCATAGGAGATCGTATTTACTAGCATACCTTTGTTTTCTAGGCCTTGAACCAGGCTGATGTCTGGCCTCTGATGAAAAGCATAGAAAGCCTCCGTTTTTTCTCATAGCTTTCTCCTAGAAGTTGTTTTGCATGTCTAGGGTTAACAGAACAGTGTCTAACTCCTTTGAACCTCATCTTCCCCTTGTGAACAACAGTCCCTGGTCTATATGACTTTTTATTATGAAACAGGGATCAGTACTAGAATAAGAAGGCTCATTAAAATTTATATATGTAGCAAAGTCTACAACCTCTCTGACATATGCATACTTTGATAGAGCAGTCATGAGAATAACATCTTGTCTGAGTTTATATAGCTTTTTATTATTCTTTCAAGTAGGTGGGAACAGAAACTCTTTGAACTGCTGGATAAATATCATGGATAGATATAAACATATTTCCATAATTAGCAAAAAACTGTCTCCAGTAAAGAGCCATGGAAACAACAATAACTAATGCCAACCAGATAAATGAGAAATGGTCACATTATCTAAAATATTCCACTTGTTTTCCAGAACCAAAAGTATATTGTAAAGGTTATCAGAACCGTGTGCACTTGAATTCATTTATTTTACTCTTAATATTCTTTTTGTCAACAATAAAATATCATCTAATAAGAATTGTTCTATTTAGTGCTAGATTATACTTGTTTTATCATTGCCTTTCTCAGTTCTTGGTCCAAGTACAGTTGAAATAAAAAAGGGAATGAAAATATTTTAATCAGCATAAAATTCATGTTGAACTCATATATACAATACAAGTGCTCTCACTATCTTCATAATTATATTTCTGATTAAAATAAGGAAAATGACCAATAATATTGATTTGGCACATACATCGAACTAGAATTTATTCCATTTAAAAGTTCTTTTCCTGCCTTGCTAAAATGTTTTTTACTGGGAAGATTAACAACTTTGTGGAGGTTTGTGTTTTTTAAATCAGATTTTGAACATTTTGATGTTTTCAAATAATAACTTTGCCTAGACCAAGCCTGTAGGCTTTAGGTAGTCAAATCTTGCAAAGAAAGACTTCAAGCCAGAGGAAGAAAGGTGTGTTATGGCTTTAGCAATCAAGAGATGCAGAATTGGCTTCTATGACACATCATTCAACAGCCGGCTTCTATTTAGTCTTAGTAGCTGAAAAGAGAGCTAGAGAAAAATCATCAACTAGGTGCTATTCCTATTAAAGGAATTGTTGATCCACCCAAAGGCCAGGATACCATCCAGAGTGACCCGGAGAAGCTCAGAAGTGAGCCTCTGTGAACCTCATGAGGTTTAAGAAGGCCAAGTGCAAGGTCTTGCACCTGGGTTGGGGCAATATTATCAGTACAGGGTGGGAGATGAAAGAATTGAGAGCAGCCTTGTGGAGAAGGACTTGAGGGTACTGGTGGATGAAAAACTGGACGTGAACTGGCAATGCGCACTTGCAGCCCAGAAGGCCAACTGTACCCTGGGCAGCATCAAAAGGAGTGTGGCCAGCGGGTTGAGGTAGGTGATTCTGCTGCTTTACTTCACTCTGATGAGGTCCTACCTGGAGTACTGTGTCCGGCTCTGAAGTCCTCAGCACAAGAAAGACGTGGACCTGTTGGAGTGGGTCCAGAGGAAGCCACAAAAATGATCAGAGGGCTGGAACACCTCTCCTCCAAAGACAGGTAGAAAGAGTTGTGGGTTTTCAGCCTGGAGAAGAGAAGGCTCCAGGGAGACCTCATTGTAGCCTTCAGTACCTGAAGGGGATCTACAAGAAAGCTAGGGAGGGACTTTTTACGAGGGCTTGTAGTGATATGGTGAGGGGTCATGGATTTAAACTGGAAGAAGCTTTAGACTAGATATAAGGAAGAAATTTTTCATGGCAAGGGTTGTGAAACACTGGAACAAGTTGCCCAGAGAGGTGGTAGATGCCCCAACCCTGGAAACATTCAAAGTCAGGGTAGATGGGGCTCTGAGCAACCTGATCTAGTTAAAGATATTTCTGCTCATTGCAGGGGGGTGGGGGTTGGACTAGGTGACCTTTAAAGGTCCCTTCCAACCCAAACATTCTATGATTCCATTATTCTAAAGCTCAGGATTTAAAATGTCTGCTGCAATCAGCCTTGCCTTTAAGGATGGGAACAATTGGATTTTCAGATTTGAGCTCAGATTATTCCCTCTGGAAGTATTCCTAAAGATGAATGGTGCCTGGCCTTTTAGATTTGAGCTTCTGTTTAAGTTTTCTGAAACATGTTTAAAGTGTTTGTAATGAGATATGCATGCTGTTACTTCTGCCTTGCTACCTTAACTGTTCTACAAGTTATTCATGTATGTTCCTGCAAGTTGTCACCTCAGAAAAAAATAACCCAGTTCCTGACAGTGAGTCACAGATTTTCTATTTATTTTTCCTTCTCTGTTACAGTTCAAGATAGATGATCATCAGATTATTATTATTTTTTTTAAGCAATTGCTAAAACCATTTTCTTTTTCTTTTAAATTTATTGTCCCTATCTCAGCGGAGCATATCTCAAATTCTCTTAAAGAAAGATACTCTCAGGGGACCCTTCACTGTCGTTGCTCTTGATGAAAAACTTCCAGCTTTTAAATATGTTTGGAAATCTAGGTCAAGGGTTTGTAATCTTGACTAAATCTTTGTCTATCTCTAAATTCCTCCTTTACATCATTTATAGAGTCCTTTTTCATTAATATCTCTTAGGCTGTGATGGAGCCACTAACTGTGCTTGGCTTCTGAATTAGTCTTATATTGATTTTGTGTGTTGTATCGGGACCTTATGTTCTCACCTTTGTTTTACTGGTTCGGTTGGGGTTTTTTTTTTGCTCAGAAGTTTCTGCATTTCACATGTTTTCACTTTCAGAAGACATCAAAAGAGTCAGTTTTCAGAAAGTGCTTATAGGTCTCCTTTCAGGATTTTAAAATACCTGCAGGAAGATAGTCTTTTGGGGAAGTGGAGGCAGTTGTGAAACACAATCTACATGCAAACTGGAGTTTTTGTATAGCTTTCACTGTCTGTGAATTATTCCTGCAAAGCAAAGTTACTGCTATAAGGATCTTGAAAGGAGGATCTTGTTTTGTCCATTAGTGACAAAAGACAGATTCAAAATCTAGAAAATATTTTCAGGAAATAGAAAGTCTATTAGCATTACTTACTCAGAATAAATAGTATAATAAGAAGAGGAAGACTGAGATGTATTTCTAGCAACTACAAATTGACCCTGATTTCTCAAACTGAAAAGATGCTATGATCTTTTCTAATAAGGATGTAATTCTGGTTTAATTAGCCAAATTGGGACAGATCCCCCCCCCGCCATGATNTGGACACAATATTCCAGATATGGTCTCACCAGGGCAGAGTAGAGGGGGAGGAGAACCTCCCTCGACCTACTAACCACACTCCTTCTAATCCACCCCAGGATGCCATTGGTCTTCTTGGCCACAAGGACACATTGCTGGCTCATACACATGTACAAACACATACCAATAGGTGGTTCATATAACCAGTGGTTTGCACACCTTGTGTAGTACAGGAACAGGTTTTTATTCTTTAAAAGAGCTTCAATTACAGAGGTTGCACAGTTTCCCCTAAGCAATCTAGTCTAGCATTTCACTATCCTTACCACTAGGAATTTTATCCTAATTAAATTTGCTGAATCATTTGCTCTTTATTGCTAATCTAGAGCAGATAGAGAAGATTTTGCTCCCTTGATTTGGGAAGTTTTCTGTGTGTCTTTTACTTCACCTGGATAGATTACATTGTCTTTTACTTTTTCCTTTTTTAAACTAAAAAAGTTATCCTATCATTTCTTTCCCAACAGTCTGCCTCCTAGTTTTTTGATCATTATCTCCCTGAACTCTTCTAGGCTTTGTCTCTAGTCATTTACATTTTTCTTGAAGGCAGTGGCAGTGGTAACAATTAAACAGAATTCTCTTGCTATTTATTTTTCATGACCTACTGACAGAATACTTGTTTGTGCATTCCAACATGAAGTCGTGACCCAGATCATGTTCTAGAGAACTGCCCATCTTTGAGTTGCCTTTAGTGACTTGTACGTTGCTTTTTCTTGTTTCTTCAGTTTTTTACAATTGTCCTTAACTGCAGCCTGGACTTTTATATGTGCATAGAACCTCATTTTTGATACCTTCTCCTAAACATACTTTGTTTCGTTCAATCAGTTATTAACAAAACACAGGAAAGAGACCTGCTCCCAAGTCTTTCCAGGTTGCAAGTACCTGTTGATAACTATTGCTTTGCATGTGTCTCATAGTAATTTCCATTATAGTCTGTTGCCTTATATCATGCAAAACCATGTCAAAGGCCCCCATAAAGTCAATGTTATGGTATCTACATGACAGCCCTGGACAGTTGCCCTTTCACAGGAAGAAACATGTTGCATTGAAAGCTAAAGAACCTAATCAGTTTCCTATTCTCTCCTTCCTTTAAGTCTCTTGAAGTGTTATATATAATACAAACAATTATCTTTTAAAATATTTTGTTACTTCATAATAATTTCCCCTAATTAATTGGCAATCGGGCAGTCCTTTCACAGACTATCACATCTGTTTACCTGCTAGTACTGGCTCATTTCTTGCTTTGTATAGAGAAAAATACTGTATAAATGACTGAAAAGAAGTAAATTTAAAAAAAAACATGTTCAGTTTTTCAGTTAAACTCATTCCCTTTTAAGGGAAAAAAATATCAGACATTATGTATGAATGGACTATGTTGAGTGACATGATTACTTTTACTTCAGTTACTGTGGTTGATTAGCCTGAAAAGGAACTATGGTTGATTAATGTATATTCTTGGAAAAAAGCAGGCGTTTCAGAAAAGAAAAATTAAGACACATTGTATTATAAAATGTGCTTTTATAGTTTGTAATAGTTTATAGAGAAAGATGATAATTTTTTTTTGGCACTGTAAGAATTACATATAAAAAGTAACTTTTATGGGAAAAATCTCATGTTTCAAATACAGGGAATATCATTACTTTCCATGAGCATGCACATAATTTCTGCAGCAGCAAAAAAGTGTGTCCTTTCTTGAGGTCTAAAATGCACTGAGAAGCAAGAACGTGCTTCTCTTCAGTAATTTTTATCTTTCATACTTGTGCTAGTCATGACAATTTCCTTTTGTCTTACCTCTTTTGTCTTCAGCTCTGAAGGCCACTTCTTGCTCTTAGGTTAGCCATAACCAATCCTTCTAACTGAAAATCGTTGCACAGGACTTCCAAACAGTCTAAGTTCTGGCTACCTTAATTTTCAGGTATTATACTAATTAGTATGAAACATGTATTCTCTCTTCTCTATGATCATACCAATCCACTGCCTACCACTGTTAATGGAAACTTTCATTTAACTTCAAGATACACTGAATGAGCGTCAACTAGTAAGTCCTATCAAATTGGTAACGACATGTTATTTATCCAAGTAAGGACAAAGACCATGGGCTGGATGTGGCAGTATTTCTTGAGGAGATAGAATGAAGAACAAATAAATAATGCAGTGGGAGACATGAGAATGAGCAAAATGTAATTTGCTCTACTCGTTCTTGTATTCTTTGACATCGTGTTTCCATTTAAAAAACTCCAGATTTCTCCCTGTCTTTTCTTTATGCCAACAATACATCTTAAAATGGTAGAAATGATAAGAAATGGTGTTTACACTGGTCCAGGGTGTGACTTGCTCTTTCTTTCTAGAGTCAAATTAAAAAACAATTGCTAGGCCTTTCAGTGGAAGACCTTTGAGTCTGAGAACATAAGAATAAAATGTATTACTTAGTTCTGAGAATATGTGACATATCTTGCCCTAGTTTATTAATAGACACTGAAGTCCATGACAGTTTTAGTTTCGGGCAGGCTGAAAATGCCTGTCCTCTCTGCTGTAAAGTTATGAGCTAGTTCAGAGGTGTTTATAACTATAAATTCTCTTCTTCTGGCTTTTACAGAGAGAATATCCCCTACATCCTCTCAAGCCAGTGGGCTGTATATCATCTCATGCCTATGGTTTTGTTCACAGTGCTGAAAAAAATCCCTAAGCTTCTTGCCTCCAGTTTTCTTTCTGCTGTTTTTCAGTTCATTTAGATATTGTATACTGCATATTTATGTGAAAATTATCCAGTTGGTGCCTAAAAGAGTTCAGAACCTTGTGATCTGTTACAGCGAGTGTCAAGAGATGATGAATGCTTAAAGTAGCTTTTACTAACATAGCACTAATAATGTCATACGTGAAAAAGGAAAGTAAGAAGAGAGAGTATGGTTTTACCAAATTTTCCTTCTCCTCTGTGCATGATGGTTGAGAACATTTATTATCAAAGGGGGTGCAACACGTATCTTAATGTTTAACCTAATGACTGCAAACGCATTACTTGGAATAGAAACGAATTTCAGCCTATCCAGGGACAACTAGAACATGAGAGAAGATGAAAGCCTTTAGGAGCAGATGAAAGTGAAACTGTGTCTGTTATTTCTTTATCAAAGCCTAAGTCTGAAGAGCTAAACTTCAGTGGGGACTTGTTATTAGGTAGAGAGGACAATTCAGAATCAACTTTTCAGTAACTTGGAAGACAGTAGTTAACTGAAAGTTTAACTCTCAAAAAAAGGAAGCTGAGTCTTCTTTTGTCATAAACTGAATTATTTTAGCCTGAGTCATGATCACTGGTGCTTAAATTGATATTTTCCTTAAACAAAATGTTTTTTAAGCATAGATTAGCATTTCATATCTGAAGCTCAGGTGGCAACTGGGAATCTGATCAAAGTCTCAGCATGAATATGCAGTTGAGTATTTTACAATATATAAACTACACAACTGTCAAACTCTATATTCATTAGGAAAAATTAAAAATTGCTCAGCATCTTATAGTTCAGTAGTTCTTTAATTCCTAACAGTTGACAGTATCAACTCTTACTTGAGAAGTTCCATTTATCTGATAGAAGATACTACCTTTACCTACAAAGCTTGTCTGGTTTGTATTCTTCGAGTATGACAGCTACAACTCAACCACTATTTCCTACTATTTCAATTCCTAACAGGAAGACAAATGGACATTTAATTTCTGGTCTGACTTATCTAGCCTTGCTTTTATGAGTTTGTTTTTCAGAGACTGGGTATGAAACTAGTCAATTGATAAAATTTTTCGACTTAATGTGTCCCATGGGAAATAACTTCCTTACTGTGTCTACTGAAAGCAAAGGGAGTGAATATTTACATTTAAACTATCATAATATCTTATGATAATATCATCAATACCACAGGAGAATATTGAAAGAATAAAACAGAAACCATGGTTGCAGCAGCTGAATGTGCTTTGGAGAGAGTCTTTGAAAATACAAAGATTTTCATCTTTTACTAGAAACAGTGCAATAATATTAGAAGATTGAACAAAACTATAGCACAAAATTTGGAGTTAAAAGGTAAACAACTGCACTGTTGATGTGAGAAACTTCCAGTCCATTTCCCCAGACTTTGAGTGGCCTATCCTCTGGCTGGATTGTGAAATCACTTCTTAGTCACTCAGACAAAATTATAATACCTTACTGAAAATGTCTTGCAGCCATTCTTGCTTTAATTTTATTAATATTTTGGTATACTGAATTGGAGTAGAAATGTTCTCACTCCACCCTAGTGTACGTGTTTATTAATCTTTCTTCAGGATGTGTGTGAAATATGAAAACAAATTAATTGCATAATGAATTAATGAACAAAATACCTTTGTTTATTTGAAATTACTATTTTGAGAAAAAAATCTAATTAGGCTAATGAGGGTTTAAATCTTCATTGAAAATAAGAAATGTCTTGCAATTTAATTGTTTCTGAAAAAAATTCATGTGCTAAGAAACAGACAAAAAAGAAAAAAGATAAAGTCCTTTCTAAATGAGAAAGGTTTAACTTTGGAAAGGAATAAGTATAGAAAGCCAGCAATAATTTAGAACAAAGCAGTATCATTTCACAGATGAGAATACTTACTTTGGTGTGGGATTCATAGGAAATGTACAGGTAATGTAGGATATGAAGAAAAGAAAAAGATATCTTTGCTTTAGATTTTGCATGTGTGTATATTTACTTCAATATACATGTGTATGCAGTCACATATTAAGCAGGGAAGGTCAAACTTTAGATTCCTCACTGCAGACTTCAACACAGTATTAAGCATTAAGACTCCATGGGCTCAGTAAGATATTTCCAAACGATGAGTTTCTGGAGAAGCCTCCACTTCCCTTATCTTGACTCTGATCTGGGGTGAGTTGTAGGTGTGTGTCATCCTCTTCTACCCTGGTTTCTATGGAGGAAAATCCAAGCCCATGGCTTGGAGATTTACTGCTGACCTTAGCTGGGTCCATGATTTGGATAGCTGAAGGACTAGGTCCTGAATGTGCTTCATAGACTGTATTTTCCACAGCATCCATTGATAAAATTAGCTATAATTTAAGCACAACACAGCACATCATGCATGCATAACTTGTCCTGTATTGAAGCTGTGAGAAAGTGTAGCTCTGTATCATGGGTGGAAGAGAGAGATGGCAGTGAGATGAGACAGGGCTCTAGCATCGTATTAGAGCTCCAGGAATACACCAGAGGCTCCTGGAATTCCCAGATTTGAGCCATCACAGGTCAAGCATTTGGTTTAAAACATATTAATGTGATATTTAAAACAATATGCTGTTTTTTTATTGTTTACCTTCTGTTGTTTGAGCTTTAAAAAAATCTTATTTTCAAGCTTTTCTTTAAACTACAAAAGATAAGTCTTTTTCTCTCAGTTGAGCCTCCCACATTATTACAAAGCTCTGGGGTTTAATACTCTCAGGACAAGTCTCCAAAACTCATGACAAGATAGTGAGAACTAGGCACTGTAGAAAATTCGTGTACAGAAGATCAGGTGTGCAGTTTGGAATACATGACAGATGGCTAGGAATGCGTGCTGCTTTACAAACTCTCTTTACATATTCTGTTATATTTTAGTCATAGTATTTGTTGCTATTGACTCATTTTGTGTCTGTCTCTTGGATATGCAAGACTTTTTTTTAATATATAAGCTTTGAGGTTTTGTAGTGATACAACAACTCGAAAATTTTCGCCTGTGCTCTAAATGGATGTTGTCAGTCTAATGACACAGCTCAGGTGTGTTTGAGTCTGTGCTAGCTGCTTGTCTGTGAATATGTACAGCTCTGCTTAGTCATTTTATAACTCATAAGGTTCACTGAGTGGATCATAAATGTTAGAGTTCATTTGCTTATTTTATCATGTTTAAAAGGAGAAAGATATTTCTTCCCCTTATATCCGGTACATTACTGGTTCTTTTTTTTTTCTCACGATCTCTCAATATACTGAGATCATAGAATCATAGAATCATTATCGTTGTAAATGTGGTGGGTTTACCCTGGCTGGGTGCCCGGTGCCCACCCCTAGTCCCTCTATCACTCCCCCCCCCCAACCCAAACCTTCGTCAGCAAGGCAAGCAGGGAGAGAGTAAGATGGAAAAGGAAAACCCGTGGGTTATGATAAGAAGCAGTTTAATAAACAGCAGAGAAAGCAAGGTCGTGCGCGCGCGAAGCAAAAGCAGCAAATCCGTTACTCTCTACTGCCCATGCGCAGGCGGTGTCGGGCCTGTCCCGGGAAGCAGGGCTCCAGAACGCGTACCGGTTGCTCGGAGGACAAACGTCTTCCCCCGAATCCCCCC
>VYZX01013926.1:8816-21292 GCA_013401335.1 Brachypteracias leptosomus | reverse complement strand
TGGGAGGGTCTGAACTGGAAGGTGAAAGCACAACCCATGAGAGAATAGTGAGAACAGGGACATGAATAGGGGAAGAATACACCTAGGTAAGCTTCCCCATTCTAGAGTATCTTATGCCCACCATACCAAGTAGCTCCAACTTGAGTCTCCCTTCCAGGTCCAGCTGCACCCAGAAATTTGCCCTCTCCCATCCCTGCCACATCCTTTCAATGTGGAATTCTTCATCAGTTTTCACAATGGAAGTGGAATTCACTTCCTCACTGAATGGCAAACACATCCTCAAAGATCCATAATATTCATTGAAAAAGGAGAATTCTGTATTTAATCCTTACCATTTTGGAAAAGATCAACATTTAGTTCTGCTTGAAGCATCTTGTAAGGTTTGAAGCTGTAAATATCATCTACCCCTATTCCAAATTCATTTGTAATGTTACAACAAAGCCAGTGCACATAGGATTCCGGAGCTTCATATAACTCATTTTCTGTCTGGCGTTTGCAAAGCATCTTGTTCTCCCTGTGTATAGAGAAAGTGATCCATAAAGATCTGACTTGGAGACCTGTAGTTAATGGAAAATTAAATGCCTGAAACCTATTCCTTTCCATTCCGTTGTTATAATCTACTCAGGCACTTATACCCTCTTCTCACCGTACCTATTAATCCTGTTTTGCACCAGTTAATATGACAAAAATTCTATCACCAAGATTTTTGTCAAATGTCTTCCCATTTCAAAGTTGTGTAACACAGTGTTATATTTTGGTACCAGTCTATTTGTTAGTTTTTATCATAACACTATGTAATCTCATTTTTTTAATGTGAGAAATAGTATGATGACTAGATAAGTGATTGTCCCCCTGTACTCAGCACTGGTGAGGCCACACCTCAAGTCCTGTGTTCGGTTTTGGGCACCTCAATACAAGAAAGACATCAAAGTGCTGGAGCAGGTCCAGAGAGGGTAGCAAAGCCTAAAGGGCCTAAAGGGCCTAAAGTCTTATGAGGAGTGACTGATGGAACTAGGGCTATTTCTTCTGAAGAAAAGGAGGCTGAGGGGAGACCTTCTTGCTCTCTACAACTTCCTTAAAGGAGGTTGTAGAGAGATGGGTACTGGTCTCTTCTCACAAGTAACAAGAGATAGACCAAAAGGAAATGGCCTGAAGTTGTGCCAGTGGTAGCTTAGGTTGGACATTAGGAAAACTTTTTTCACTGAAAGGGTTGTCAAACCCTGGAACAGGCTGGCCAGAGAAGTGGTTGAATCACCATCCCTGGATGTGTTTAAAAGCCATGTAAATGTGGTGCTGAGGGACATGGTTTAGCAGCAGACTTGGTAGAGTAGGGTTATGATTGGTCTGGATGATCTTAAAGGTCTTTTCCAGCTAAATGATTATATGAAAATAAAATGGAAATGCACCTTTAACTTAGAGTGAAAGGCAGCAAAGTTTCTGATGAACTTTAGCTTCTTGAAGACACTCATTTGGCAGTCCCAGAAAGACACTTAAAAAAGAAATCTCCAACCAAAACATACTTCTGTATCCTTAGTAGTTCTGTTCTGCCAAGGGACCTTAAGTATTCATTAAATATTTTATACAGAATGTTAATCGTCCTTTTAGATAGCCTTTCTCCAGGCCAAGGAACAACATGGAAATTAGAAACAGTATTTTAAACTCGACAGGAGAAGATAAGCTTTGTGTGCTTGCAGTAGTCTGAGCTGCTGGAGAGATGTCTTGCTTCTTTTTCTTCCCTCAGGAATTTCGTTTGCGCTTATGGCTTCATGCCCAGTATATTATATTGTTACAGTTCAGATGAGAAATATTAAGTTGTGAATATCTAAGGCCAAGTATTGTCTTCTAGGATGGGATGGAGTCTCCTAGCCAGCCAACTATATGTCAGCAAACGTTATTCAGCACTACTGCTACTCTTAAAAGTTGGGTATTAGCAAGGAAACCAGGGGTATTCCTGAGTCATGAGTGAGACTGACAAGACATATGCATACCCTTAAACAAAAGAGTCAGCTCAAGAGTTGTGAAGTCCTGAAGAGATTTATAGCTACTCACCAGCATTATCTAACAGTTTGGGATTTAGTCAACTATTCTTCAGCTATTGAGCTGACCTTGTTTAATCATTGGCCATTTTTATTTCGGCTGTATAGCTGTCCACACTTTACACCTGCTTGTGTGATTAGTTCACTTCAGTCATGGTTCCTGTGTGATTCACACCCTCCATCATGTAACAATGTTCCAGAGAATCCTCCAAAGGTCCCAGTAATTTTATATCTTTTCCTAGAAGTATTTGTTTCAAGGTCCTGTTGCAAAGACCTTCCACTGATTTCAGCTGCTTTTAGGTCTGTTAATTCTCTCTTCTTTACAATAAAATCAAGAGTTCTTTCTCTTTCCTTTCTTTTCTGTATCCTCAGACTCTAACTCATTTTCTTCTCAGCTCTTCCTCTCTCTCTTGACTATTCCTCCCTTTCTGTCCTTTCTTATCCTCATAACCGAGCCAGCCTTGTGATTCTGTTCCCTTTTCATAAGAAAACATGTAACACAGAGTTACTGTCATAAGCAGACCAGTATCTTTGTGAGGAAAAGTGATAGCACAGATGAACTTACCACTCTTCCCTATCTCACAAACACAGAGTCTACACATGTTTCTCAGAAGTGATCAAAGCCATACTCTCAGTGATGTTATAAATAACAGGGGGAATGTCTCCTCCCTTTTAGACTTATAAACCACACTCAGGCTCACACTTGTTCAGACACCGTCTTCTCCACCACATGAATAGCAACCCATATGTCCCATCTTACTTCATATCTATGATCCCACAACAAAATGATGAGAAAATAATTGTAAATAATTGATAAAAATAATTCCACTAGCACATCTTGTTCATTCCTCCCTTCATAGAAGAGGCCTCAGAAGCAGGAACAACTTTTACTTTAACCCAATGACAGAAAGAGTTGGCCATGCTTTCTGAAAATCTGACTGCTGGTCCCTGGGATTACAAGTTGTGGCCATTTTCCCTTTGGACTTCCATCAAGCACAGCATATTCCAGGTACTTACCCTGAAATATTATTCCTTCGGTAAAGAGTCATACCAACAAGAGCATGAGCCTCTGAATGCTCCATCCATGTGCAGGTCACCTGTGATTTGTAGTCATTGTAGCAGCTCAAGCTCTTCATAGGGATACTCTCTGAGAAAGGAATTCAGGCAAAAATAAAACATGCAATGATTACAAATATAAATAATGAGAGATAGCAGGAGATACAGTGATTCTGCCAGGAGAATGGGGAAGGCACTGATAACAGTACCCTCCTCATGGCACCAGAAAATGACTCTTGGTGAAAATACGTACAGAGTTGTGGCCATTCTGCGCATCTCCAAAATACACAACTGTCCAAACCAAGCTACAAGCAATAAACATTGAAGTGAGACTTTTTTGCCTGCAAGGCACATAATTGTAGCCAAAGTATTACTTTTCAAACACTGACTTTTTTCCAGGGATTAGAAGACACCATGGTCAGCAGGCATGTGGTAACCATTTCATCTTTGTGTGCTGCTGTATGGGAGTTCTTTGTCATCAAATTCCTAGCAAAGGTTATGATGCTAGAAAGGTATATTTTAAAGTGAGGTGATCTGGGAAGAATCTTGTTATGACTCAGAATAATGCCCAAACTAATTTGTTGGAACGAGATTTATGAACTAGGAATGGCCAGACCTCTTGTCAGGGATAACCTTTCTTTTTTTAACCTCACAATTGTGAAGTGGGAAAATACAGGCTGCCCCTGGGTCATGCACAATGAAGCAAATTGCTTTCTTCTCCTTCTTTATTTTCTCTGAAGGTATTATCTGTGCTACACTGTTGGAATATGACCTTCAGACGACAGGGATGTCAGCGTGCAAACTTGAGTGTGCTCTCTCAAATAAGTTTTCTTTATAAGAACTACTATCAGCTTGACTGAGAGACTTTTTACAGGCAAAAGAAAAATCAGAAAAGTATGATGGTGTCTTAGCTAACAGGCATAAAAGGGATCTTACTTTGATCATCTACTGAAACCAGAGAAAAGTACGTTCTACAGTGTTCCTTGCATAACCAGAAAATGAAGCATCCTACATAGGAAAGGATGGTCTCAATGTGAGGCTAAGGCTCAGCATTGAGTCTGACCTGCACTGTAATACATTTTACCTCAGAGATCTGGGAAGGGAAGGGAAGGGAAGGGAAGGGACATTAAACTTAGAAACACAAGCAATGGATGTGGCAGATGGTCTCTTTATGTCAGCAATTCCACAAGAAGAAAATCAGGTCATCTAGATGTTGCTGTTGGTAGCTTACACACATACACCCATCTTGTGTCTATCCACTCCTGTACACTACTATCTGAATCACACAGCTCTACATTTTCCTATCTACCTATCTGGATCTGTTCACTAACTGTCAGGGTCTTTTCCTCCTTCCTATTCACTCATTAATCAGTCAGCTTGTTCATCTCATCCATTTGTTCAGTATTTCACCTGTCCATACCACCAACACACAACTGATTTGTCTGCACATTCATCTTCTACACATGGGGTTAGATCAAGATGTCTGTTTTCCTACGGCATAGAGGATAGTGGCAGACAGAAGCAGAAGAGCAAGATAGAAAATGAGGAAGAGCATTAGCTGAAAGGAGACAGATACAAAAAGTAAAGCAATAATGGAAGGATAAAAGAGAATATAAATTTGAATCTCACCTCGAATGGCTTGAACACTGAAGACTAAAAATAAATTCAGCAGAAAGATGAAAATCTGTTCCATGTTCATACTGTCCTTTGCTCACAAGCTTAATCCTAATTCAGAAGATAATTATTTTCATTGCCCACTACTCTCTTGCTCTGCTTCTTGTTTTCATTTCACATAAAGAGAAATAAAACTGAATCAGGGAACTTCTCCAGACTTCATGTTGAAGTGGTATTCAGAAAGAACTTCTACAGAGTGTTGTAGAACAAAATCCACGTCTTCTTATGGTGTGAGCTTGCAATATGAGCAAAGAAGAAATAAATGCACATTTCCAAGCAAATGCAAGGGTTCTGTCAGCTGAGTAGTAACCAGAAACAATCCTAATCTGTGAAGAGAACTCAGCCTTCAAATTCATTCACCTTTCTGCTCTTCATGTTCAAAGTCTTCCTAATGAACTGCAGTGGCATTCTTTTTTTTTACCTTTCCTTAAAAATATGATCCCCAACCACATAGCTCCTGGGAGCTATAGGGGTTGAATTTCTATATTCATTCACTTTCAGATTGCTCATCAACATGCCACCTTTCCAGCTGCTCCCCAAACTAGTTGCAAATTGTAGAAATAATACCAAAGAAACTGTTTCTCTTTTCTTTCAGTGATTGTTGAGATTGAGAGTAGATTGAGTTGTTCAAAGCCCACAGACAACATTGTTCAATACTGGAATTCAAGTCCTTCTGGCCATCTTTCATCGCTCACTCAAAAGTACAATAAACTTACCTACTCAAGTATGTTACAGAGCTGATACTCATTTCTACTTTAGGAAAACATGGAAAAAAACTCCTTTATAATTCCTATTGACTTTCAGGTTCCCAAATGCCACTTTCTTACACCAGAAACAGCTGGCTGAGCCCTGGAACAACCATTACAGCTAAGGAATCCCTTAATGACTCACAAGCCCTTGTATGAGAGCAGACTCTCTCCTATTTTGTTTTTCCCAGAGAGGAAGCAGTTCCCTTACCTGGATCCAGAGCTCTCTGTGAGGCAGATGATTCAACCTGACAGGTGACTCTCCCTATCCAGCCTCTGCCACAGCATCGGAATCCTCTAATGCAAAAATCAGCAAAGCAACACTTCCCTAGAAGTGGAGATATATAAACTGACCACAGGATTTTCTTGGCAAGTAAGTGTTCAAAATAACTGCTATGTCTTCTATGCACCTCAAATGCCACTTTCAAAGAAGCAGACCACGCCTTTTCAAGGAAAGTCTGTGTAATTGCCTGTAACATAAGACGCCTGTACTTCCTATTTTAGTCCCTGAAGTGTTTGCTTAGTTAGGACTGTTTAACTGAAAAGGAAGGGGAAGAAAGTTTGTCATTGCCAGTCTGCATGTTAACAATTACCAGGTCATGGGACTAATGTATTTTCAAGAAAAAAAGACGATTGACTGCAGCAGAAATGAGAAAGACTAAGAAAGAATTCTCTGGGTTTTACTCCAGTGCTGTCTCTTGCTTTATTCTAGGCTAGACAGTCTTAAAGGCAGGGATTATTCTTTTCTTTATGTTTATTTGTACATATATATTGGATATTTGGGGGGCTGGGATGGGCAGAGGGGAGATCTACCTTTATCTCTGTAACCCTTTAATTTGAGTAATATTTCAAAAAGTAAAAAAAAGTTTTACCAATCTCAACAATTAATAATAGATTATAAGTATTATAGTACATAGAGGAAACAAAAGAAAACTGCTGAGAAGAGTCTATCTGAAGTTATCCTACATCCAGGCAGCCACACTGTTTTAAATCCAGCTTTAAAACTTAGCCCAGTAGCCTTCAATAATAAGATCTATAGGAAAGTTAGGTAGCCATAAGGGAAAGACACACTCAGATTTGTGCTTCCAGTGATTAACTATAGGGGACTAAGACGAGTCCCCAGATACAGAATGTATCTGCCAGAGTCTATTTGTCCTGCACTGCTACTACATCTTCTCTAAATCCCTGTAGTACTCACCAAACCCATAGTTAGCATTGGTTTGCTCTCACAAGAGCTACATTAACATACAAGGAAACAAAAATGCATACTGTGAATAAGGGAAATGTGCAGAGTAAGAAGAAGAATATGAGAGGATCTGAAGAAATGCGCGTCATTGGGACTATCAGGAGATGTGCATAAAAAACCTGCAGACAAGGAGGGGCATATGTGACTTTGCTGGATGGGCAGAATTTACTTGGTATTACAGTACAAATGTGGAAAGGGATTCTCCTGCTCTGATTTTCAGAGGCCGGTAAGTTTATGAATGTTCTTCCCCCACCCTTAGAAAAGAGTTTTCTTGTTTTCCAGCAAACATTTTCCTTCCTCACGCAAACAGACTTGTTGAGTTGCTGGTTACATGTCAGGATCTAGCTGTCAGTGAAACTCTTCAGATGTTATTTGCTCTGTTGAACTCCAGGAACAGGTAACAAGTAACCCTGCACACCATAAGCTTTGCAGGCCATGCATGCCAATTAGGTTTCAAACTTAAAATGCATTTTCTTATGTATCACAAGATATAAGATTACTAACATTATCATTGTGCATTGCTTCATCTCCTTTCTAAACCACATTGCAAAGATGCCTTTGAAGTGGGAAGTAACACTTTGTAACATTTTAGTAAAATAATCATAGAACCATAGAATGGCTTAGGTTGGAAGGGATCCTAGAGATCATCTGGTCCAACCTCCCTGCCATAGGCAGAGACGCCTCTCAACTACACCAGGTTGCTCAAGACCTCATCCAACCTGGCCTTGAACATCTCAGGGAGAGGGCATCCACAACCTCTCNGCAAACTTGCTGAGGGTACACTAAATGCCACCATCCATGTCTCTAACAAAGACGTTAAAGAGCACTGGACCCAGAACAGACCCCTGAGAAACTCCACTTGTCACTGGTCTCCACTCAGACCTAGAGCAGTTGATCACAGCTCTTTGAGTGCGACCCTCCAGCCAGTTCTTTATCCACCAGGTGGTCTATCCATCAAGTCCATGTCTCTCCATCTTAGAGACAAGGATATCATGTGGAACGGTGTCAAATGCCTTGCACAAGTCCAGGGAGATGACATCAGTTGCTCTTCCCATACCTACCAGAGCTGTAACTCTGTCATAGAAGGCCGTCAAATTAGTCAGGCACGATTCGCCCTTAGTGAAGCCGTGTTGGGTGTCACCAATCACCTCATTATTTTTTATATGCTCTAGTACAGATGTCAGGAGGATCTGTTCCATGATTTTGCCTGGCACAGAGGTGAGGCTGACTGGTCTGTCAACTAAAACCTTCCATCACCGGGAAAAGGAAGACATAATCTGTGTTTCTTCTGAATATATGTTATCTACCTCTGAAATTTAATAAGCATGGATTCTTCAGATGGAACCTTTGTCCCTGGGAAGCAGATAGGGCCTGTAGCACATTCTACAATTCTTTAAAGAGTGCCTTGTCTTATACAAGCCTGTACAGGATTGGTATACTGCTAAAACTCTGCATTTAATAAAGTGTCAAGTAAGAAATGGTTTATGGATCCCAACATAGCAAACAATATGCTTATCTTGAAATATATAAACTCTTTGCTTTATTTCCAATACACTTATATGCATAAATACAGGGCTATGGATAACAGAATATTAAAGCTTATGTATATAAATAAGTTTAGGTATATACATCATGAAGAAAATAAACAAGTTTAAAGTATGTCATCTTAAATGCTTCTGTTGTTGAAGATCTTGTTACCTGATAGCATTACAGGTAAAATCTAAGAAAAAGAGAAAGCTTTATTTTGCCAGTGGAGGGAGGGGCAGGTTTGTTGACTGTTCCTTAGTACCTTCATATACTTGTAAATATCCCCTTTTGTCTGTACAAATTTTAGCAACAAGTCAAGGACAAAGATTTTTTTAAATGAGGAATTGTAGCTTAATGCTACAGAAACCAATAGTCAAATCGAAAACATGATGTTTGAAAACTCTTTTAACTTTTTTTTTCCTGATTGTATTTATCTTTGGTGGTATTTTTTTTTTTTAAACTATGACAGTGGGTTTAAAATGAAGAAGTTATAAAATAATTTGTGTAAAACATGCCTAACTTGCAATTCTTACACACAGAAGTAAATTTATTCAAGAAGAAAATATTTTAATTGTATAACCATTAAAGAAAATATTGCAACATATATTTTCTCAATAATGAACTTCTCCTTTAGGAAAGCTGAATAGGTAACATTCAAACTCTTCTTTAAAATTATCTCACTTTCAAGTAAAAAAAAAAAAAGTGCAGAATTATTTCATTCTCCGCAAAAAGCCCTTTTGAATAGAAACTGATAAAAAAATTGTCTGTAACTTTATTTGTTGAAGAATCTGATACAGTAATTTCTTGTTAGTTCTATTTTGCAGTGAGGTGCCAGAAAGCAGAAGGCAGACAGAGAAGTAACTGCTGTTTGAGTAGGAATCACACAAATTTTCTCAGAATGCAGAAATAAGTAATCTGCACAATTACGAAAAGATCTATGAGAAACACCACGGGTGTACTAGGTTTGATTCACAGAAATCAAAATATTGGTCAGTGGAAAGAAAAAAGCATATGTGGGCTGCAATTTCTTCACTGAAATACAAAAGTTTTCTTGATGCTTCCAGAACAAACTCTGAATGCCCAGTCAGACCCCCATGTAACAGAAGTAACTGTGAATCCATAAGCACTGGCACACAAACCTTCATATCAGGAAGTGAAGAGAAAATTATGGTGATCTAGAAAAAAACCTTATGAAGACATTCTGGACAAACAATTAGCTCTGGGAGCGAGAATAGAGATTAGAGCATGTCATCTGTAGATGGTTCTATTAGAGGAATGCAAAAAAAGCTGAAGAAGCTCACTAAGTACAGATTTTACATTTAAAGGTAATATATTACTAAAAATTACTCTTCTCAAGCTCATTTTAAAGACTTGTTAAGGAAAACTGTCCACAGGGAGACATTATGAAAGAGCTGTATAGCTACCTACTGGAACATCTCTATATGGCACTTATGTTGTTCCTAGTGTTTGAGTAGCACCTATTCCTGGACTAGTGTTGTAGACATCCAAGTTATCTTTGTGAGTGATGTGCAACTTCCAAGAGAAGAAATGCTTCACAGAGGGCCTTCTCCTGCTTTGAGACACCATGAGTTCAACATCCTGATCAGAAAGCAGCCGGATTAGATCACCATCAAGGTCCCGGTAATTCAAAACGATGTCATCTTGGTCAAACTCCCGCCTGGTAGAAAAGAAATTGATTGATCCCCAGAAGTCAAGGAATGCCTGGGAGGTGCTGCATGGTGAACAACATACTGGCAATCTAATCCATTCTGCTAAAAGCCACACAAAGCCTTGGGTTTCTTGGACTCTTGCTACAGCTAGTACTAGAAATCACACAGCCACATTCATGCTGTGTTGCGTTCAAGCTACAAAATCTGTCAGAACCATTTCCAGTAACGCCACAGGCATGGCACAATTATTCTGTGAGTGTGATACGATTCTGATACATAAGAGCTGACTGTAGTTACTACCCACTTTTTCCTAATCAGGGTCACTTTTTTTAGGGGAAGACAGGTTAAGGAATGGAAAAGTATTACCACAGATGTTTTACTACTAATATTTGATGGTCTAATGTTTTGATGTTCAACACTAAATTAATCTAGTTTAGCACTAGTCTAACAGGTGCTAGAAGGCGCTGTCCTGCATCCTGAAGAGGTATATTTCACAAAAGATCCTTGCATAGGGGCATGGGGGTTCTGACCTTAGAACAAGAAATGGAAACTTCTACCCAGCATAACTGAGTTAGAAGTGCGTGGCATTCCATATTTACTGAAAATCCCAAGGCAGATCAGTGTCTGCACAGATGGCCCTGGGCCAAGTCAAAGCATAACATCTTCAGGACACTTGAAAAGTATTTCATACCCAAAACATGGTGATGACCAAGTAGAATGTGGAAAATCTAAGGACTGGAATGAATGTGACAAATGTTTAAATCATATTAAACATACAACTAACTGCATTGTACCTCATCAATTCCATGAGATCATTGAATGATGGAATGCTGCTCAGATCCTCTTCCACTGGGATATCCCTGTAACAAGAACAAATCTGATTATTACATATCACGAAAAGAGAATTGTGGGCATTTCTTCAGCAGTAAACTGAAAGACTCTTTTCTTATTACCTGATAGTGCTCACAGTTGCATCATAGTAATAACAGCGAACTTTATTAACTGTGTCTTCCTGCTGTGGTAAATCTTTTATGATCTTCACAAAAGCACATGGGAAAATCCCAGTAGCATCAGCAACTGTTCCCTGGAATGATAGGAAGTATTAGAATGAAGAAAACCATGCCATTTTGGCCACATACAGTAAGTTCTGGAATTCAATTAATTTCCCTGGAAACAACAGTAAGAATTTTTCTGCCATAATCAAGAAAAGAAAGGCTATGGAAGTGACCTGATGGCAACCCTACAAAAAGATTACACAACTGCGTAGTCAAATACAAGGCGGGGGAGTGAAATAGTGTGTAAAAAATGGAAGTCAGATGGTTTCCAAGGAGGGCTGTGGTGTTTGAGCAAACAGAGATACCATATCAGCAAACACACAGTATGTTCTCCTCATCCTTTTTCAGAACACTGCTACATTGCCCAAGTTCTCTCTAATCAGGCTGACGTGCCTTGTGGTATGAAGCATGAAGTATATAGCAACTCACCCTGAGGCAAGAAACCAATTAATCACTGAAATGGAGTTTCCATTTCCTTTCTTTGGCTTTTTTGTGTTCTAATCACTTCCAAGGAATTTAAAAACATTCCAGCAGAAGCAAATGCAAATGAAAACTGAAGTCTAGAGGGCAGAAAATTTGTAAACTAAAAACCATCAAGGAAGGAAACAATTTCAAATTTGGAGTCAAGTATTTATTCTTGACAAAAAGATCAGATTATGATTTTGTTTCTCCTTTAAAGGAGGATACGGGCCCCAAGGACCAGGAGAGCCCTTTCTATTCATATATTTCAAGGTATGTTAATAATTCAGTACCACTATTGAAGTCTTACCTCCAACCAGTCTTTGTTTACTCTGCTGAGTAGATAGATCAAGTCTCCCTTCTTGAAGCTGAGTTCCAGTTTGTTGGTTCCAGAAAAATCAAACAGTGCCTATGAAAAGTAGCAACAGTGAAATTATTAATTCACAGAACTGCAAAATTGAGTCTTTCTTTCTGTTCTGTTCTTGGTGTGAGAACATCAAGCAACACGGTAGAATACACTTTGTCATTGCAGATGTATTTCTGGGATAAGGTCATATATATGACCATAGTCTGCAGTTCTCACAATTTATTCTCCTACTCGGCATGCACAAAAATGCTTTGAAGAAGTAGTGAAAGCACTAGGATAAACAAAGCTCTAAGAGAGCTACATGCTAGGATTCTTAAAGTGGTAGGACACTGAACACCAGAGAAATAAATATAAAGACATTGAAAAAACATAAAAGCAAGTAAATCAACTGAGCTGAAGACAATTCACAACTTGAAATCTTGAGAATTCAAAAAATTGCAGTTTTACAGCTTTCAGATTTGCTGCAAAATATCACAAAGAGCCTTAAAAAATTGCAGAAGTGTTGTGTCCTCATTTAAGGTTAACTAATTGTTGTTTTTACATCTAGCTTTCTGGCCTGTATGCTGAACTGACAGATTTGGGGAAATCTGGGAAATTGAGATGTACTTAAAATGGATCTCAGATGCCCCCCTCAGGGAAG
>VYZX01013924.1:33211-44113 GCA_013401335.1 Brachypteracias leptosomus | reverse complement strand
AGTGAAGGGCCCACTCTAGTCTATCCAGTCCTGCAACTCAGTTCTTCATTCACCTAGACAAGATGGGTGAGGGTTGAGGATCCAGCTCTGGTGCCTCCTCCTGTGTGACTGCTCCAGGTCATCTTGCTTGTTTTATTGTGGCATCTGCCTGATGTTTCAGGATCTGTGGATGGAGACAGTCCAGCCACAGGCTTCATCACACAGGTTAGGGACAGAAAGTCCAGTGATTTAAGACATCCAAGGGCTGGAGGATCCAACAGGCTCTCAGCTCTTTGAGTGAGAAGTTCTCTTTTCTGTCTGTGTGGGACCTTTTCAGGTTGCATCCTCTTTGGTGAGCAAGTTTGAGCATTTCCCCCCTGGAGTCCTGCGTGCTCTGGGCCAGGCTGCAGTGGGACTGTCCATACCCAACATTGAAACCATCAGTGAGAAGGACCTTGAAGCATCTCTTCCTGCCCTGGGGGAAGTTCATGGCTGGAACCCTGAGCAGTCCAGTGCTATCATCAACAAACTGCTCAGCTCTGGCTATCAGGTACCAAGGATGAGGTCCACACCTGGCAGCAAATGGGGTTTGGGCCTTCACATGCTCATGGATACACGTGTTACCTTCCAGATCTCAGATGGACAGAGCCTGGCCAGGCTGGGGAGCTTGGTGGCTGGTCTCAGCAGCAGCACACTAAGAAGTCTGCCTCCAGAAGTCATCCTGGAAGCCTTGAAGTTCCCTGAGTTTGTCCAGCAGATGGTGACCCTGCCTTCTCCTCTGAAAGTGGCACTTGTGGAAAAGGTGAAGTTGGTTTAATTTCTCTTCAAAGCTAAGCCAGGAGCTGGTTACCTGGGGCCAGGGCTTGACACACACACACCCAGCAGGGCCACGTTCCCTTGGGGGTGTTGTTGTTGCTAAACAGGGTGTGCAGCAGGACAAGCACCTCAAGTCCCTGTGCCTGTGCCTGTGTCACTGTCCTTGGCTGCCACCCAGCATGTCCTGCCCAGCCTCTTGGGGATGAGGGCAGAGGAGACAGTTGTTTTATGGGGTAATCCTTGAAACTACCCCCCTGTGACTTGCAAGAATGCTCTTAAAGGTTGTTGTCATGGCTTGGAGACCATGTGAGGAGTGAAGGTAGCTTAGAAAGTCCCCTGACCCTTCAGCAAGGCACAATCTCATTCCCTCATGTGATCATGGAGGATCTGGGCACTCCTTGCCTGTTTTCTCCCCACACCTTTAACCTTCAAATGTTGAATTTCATTGCTCTTCATCCTCCCTGTGGCAGGAAAGCCTCTGACCCCTGTTTGACACCAGAGCATGTCCTGGGGCTACAGAACTGCCAGGGCTCTTTGAAGCCTTGGGAAATACCTCCTCAGTCCCCACAGGACTGTGCCTTCAGCAGGTTGAGACACTGTTTGTGTTGGCAGAGAGGAGACATGTCCTGTGTCCCTCCTCTCTGGACAGTCAAACATTTTTAGGGGGGAAAACTGATAAGAGAGAATCATTCCCATTCATCAGGACCCCAAGTGTCAGCTCCCAAAGTCTGATGAACGTGTCAAACAGGAAATATTTCAGTGTTAGGTCTCCAAGAGGTGCCCAGATGATCCTCAGGGGAATTTGTTTGGCTGCTTTCCAGTTTGTCATCTCATCTCCAGCACTTGTTTGTTTTACCCACAATGTTTGAACTATGTATTTTTTGTTTTACTTAAAGATTTCCTCCAGCATTAACCACCCTGGTGACCTGGTCAAATACATCCCTGATGCTCTGGCCAGTTACATTCCAAAGTCATTGCTGGTTTTTGGGGATGAGAAGCCCAATCTCCAGGACCTCAACAGTAAAACATGGACCAGAGAACAGGTTATAAACTAGTGCTCGTGTCCTTCTTACCCCTTGGACTCCACAGAGCCCTGAGTCCACTGCAGATCTCTCTGAAAACCCAGAAGAACCTGCTAAACCCTTGACACTTTCCTTCCCAGGCTGCCATGTTCTTCAGTGATGTGATAAAGGCAGAGCCTGACTTCAGCAGGTACCATTTTTCTCCTCTCCTTCCATGCCTGTTTGCTCTGGTTGCATTTTCCATGTTTCCTTTGATGGGCAGACCCACCACACTCAATCCATAGCAACAGATGGAGAATATTGATCAAATCCAAACATGTAGCATCAAGATTTACCAACATTACACCCATAGGGCCACACTTGCTTCCTAAAAAGCTGCTGCTGGCTCAGCCTGCACCTGGATCTTTGCCTCTTTCTGCTCCTGTGGAAGGTGTTTCTCATCGGAGAACGTGTCAGTTGACTCCTCAACCCTCTCAGGTGTTGTGACATGTGCTGAGGACACAGGGAGGAGGCTGATCCTGTAGTTGAGGGTGTAAAAATACTGCTTGGGGGGTGGAGAGTTGGTCCCTGCATTTCTCCTTCCACTGCAAGCCTCAAGATGATGTTTATCTGAGCAGTGGTGGCTGCTTGATCTCTAGGTCAAGAGCAGCAGTGTTGAGGGGATGGAGTTTGAGAGCATTAAGCTTTGAGAACAAGGGAGAACTGGGTTTGTCATGATGTATGTGGGAGCTCAGCACTGAATTGTCTCCTGAAATCAACTTTCAGGCTTTCCCAGTCAGTCCTCCAGGGCTTCACCTGTGCAGCTGCCAACAGGACAGAGGCAGGAAGATTCCAGGAGTTGGCCAAAGTGATGAGGAAGAAGAATGTCCAGCTAGGAGAAGACCAGGTCAGTTCCTGTGTTTGGAAATGCTCTGTTTGAGGTTGTGGTGAAGACAACAATGTCCTGCAGCCAGAACACAAACAAGCCCAGCTTAAGGGACTAGGACAAATGTGACTGGTCCTGGGGCTCCAGCTCACATTCCACTCCCTCTTCTGAAGAGAAAGTCAAAACCCAGGTGACAGATCTCTCAGGAGGGGGTTGGTTTCTCTAGAAGGAGGTCCCATTCAACCCAACCCATTCTGTGATTCTATGAAAAACTCTAATTTCTATCTTTTTTTTTTTTTTTCCTTTATTTTGGAGCAGATTAAAATATTTACCTATTTTTTGTGTATGTTTTCATGCTGGTTTCTTTCTGTGATTCTATGAAAACCTCTAATATCTGTCTTTTTTTTTTCCTTGTTTTGGAGCAGAGTAAAATATTTATATTTTTAATTATTTTTTTATGTTTTCATGCTGATTTCTTTCTTTGCTGCAACCTGTGGTGTCCTTTCAGCTGAGCTGCTTGGTGAAGATGGTGACACTGGATGGGATTCCCAAGGATTTAGATAGTTACCCTAAAGAGCTCTTGCTGTTTTTAAGGTAACTCTTCTCTGCTTTTCCCAGTGTTAGGAGGGAAAAGAGACATTTATAACCAGCTGGTAATGACTAGTTCATGTTCAATGTGTATTTCAGACTGGTTCAGGTCTCCTTATAGGGGTGAAAAAAAAAACAACCAGATTATGGAAAGCTTTCCAAAGGGTTTTAAAGGCCTTTCAGGTTCCACCTTCCATCATATTGATGTGAAGAACTTCACAGATCAATGTGTGGATGTTCTGTTGGACACAGTAGATGTTGAACAGCCTTGAACTTGACCTGGGTCTCCAGAACTCACAAAGCATTTGTCTCTCTAGCCCTTCAGACTATGCAGGCACAGGCAGCTGTGTGCAGTACGTGGCCAGTGTTGGCCAAGCAAATCTTGATGTTCTCCAGAAAGAGTCACCTCAAAGGAAGCAGCTGCTCCTGGAGGCTTTGGCCTGTCTGGTAGGTGGTGTGGGGACAGCTCTGCTCTGAACTTGGGCTTCCACAAGTGGCTGAACATTCCAGAATGTTCCTCTCCAGTGGCTTCCAGCTCTGTTTAATGCCTCTCTCTTGTATCATCTCAGAGAATTCCTGGCACGCAAGTAAATGAGGAGAATGCAGAGATTTTAGGGGGTCTGGTCTGTGACCTGGGTGGAGAATCCATTAGAAGTTCTGGTGGCCATTTGCTGAAGCAGTTAGCCCAGTGTGGATCTTTGCTGCCTGAGCAAGAGGAGGCTATCAGGAGTGTCCTCAGCAGTGGCAACACAACGTTTGGGTAGGAACTTTTTCTTCTGGGCATCAGCAAAACAATTCCCTTGAACCAAACCATTGTCCTTTTAGGACCTGAGTGAGCTCCAGCCAACCAACTTGATCTTTGCTGTTGAATTCCACATTGGACCTTCTACATTGTTTTATTGGAAAGATTTGGCTGGAATTTCACAGAAAAAATGCTGCCACTTCACCTGTTATCATTATAAAAGCCTTTCCTCTGCTCTGTTTCTAATTAACCAACCACCTCTGAGCCTGTGGCAGATGCCCTGAGACCTTGGCACTGAATTGGGCCACAAGAAGCAATAGATATTCTGTGGGCTTCATGCTTAAGAAAATAATGGATTTTTAATGCCATTTTCCCACCCCACTGCCCCTATTAATGGTAGGAAGAGTTGCTCCTGCTCTGGTGGGATGAAGTTTTGTGTAGCAGGAAGTGATGGAGACTTTGAGGATTTACATCTTGTCTTTTCTTAACCTCAGATGTTCCAAGAACATCCTGGCAGCTTTCAAGGTACTTTTTTTTCCCCTTTTCCTTCCTCAAAAGCTGATCCCTGCTCATTTTTGTCCACAGGCCTCCTGAAACTTGGTCAGCTCTGACCTTGAACGAGCTCAGTGGCTTGATTCCTGTCTTGGATCGCAGCATCTTGCAGAAGATCCCTGAGGTGAGTTGCTCATGGAGGTGTGGGGAGTTTTGGGGAGCATTTTTGTGGGTCCTGCAGGGTGGAAGAAGAATGATGGGGGTTGTTCAGCTGGTGTGTTCTCAGTAGTGGCTTCATTTAAAAGTCTGGTGCCAGCAGGGATGATCTATGAGGAGTTGAGGGTTGATCAAGCTGAACTGCAAATCTATCATCCTCCTCCTGTAACTCAGAAGAGTACCAGAGGTGGAAAGCAGTAGTAAGTACACACAATGCTTTGTGAGGAGGTAAAATCATTTCTGGGTGTGGGATATAGAAGATTGAGGGATCTAGAAGATGGATTGAGGGATCTAGAATGAGAAGTTTGCCTTTGGCTCCCCAAGGCAAGGTCTCTAGGCTGCTAGAGTAGAAGTACTTTAGCAAGGAGGTTCCTTGTCTCTGTGAGCTGATGGTAACACCCACCAAGGCTGCAAAATCCCCCCCGATGAGACATTTTTCTTTGCAGGATGCTTTGACTCTTTGGCTGAAAAACCTGGGCCAGGATTCACCCCTGTCAAGGGAGCAGCTGGTCACTGTTGTGGAGGAACTCCTGCCTGCCAGGCATAAACGTGCTGCTGGTAAGGGGGATTTCTCTGCTCCATGGAGGCAACATTCCCCAGGTAGCAGGGCTGACCCTACTGCTTGTGGCTCTCCCTGGATATCACAGAATCATGGAATGGTTTGGGTTGGAAGGGAGCTCCAAAGGGCATCTACTCCAACCCCCCCTACAATAAGCTCTGAAAGCACTTGGTGGTAGGTCAGCCAAGAGGAGGGTGGACCTGGGAGCAAAGCTTGAAGCAAAAGGATTTAACACTGAGCTCCTTTGTTGCTTCAACAGGTTGCCCAGCTGACAAGACCATAACAGACAGTGTTCTGAACAGCAGCTTGATGCCCATCTTCTACACACCTAAGGAGTTACAGGCTTGCCTGAGGAATGTCTCCCTGGAGAAACACCTCTCTCAGGTCATGTCCTACTCCTTCACTGACCAGCAGTTAGCTGTGCTGAAGGACAGGCTGGATGAGGTAAGGTCCAACTATCTACTGGTGGGATTGCTCAGAGACCTGCCCAGTTGGGTTTGTATCTCCCAAGGATTGAGACTCCACCATCCCTCTGGGCTCCTCTTCCAGTGTTTGGCCACCTTTGCTGTGAAAAGATGTGGTTCTTGACATCTAATCAGGATTTTCATGGCTGATAAGCCCTTATCCTTTCACTGTGCACCTCTGGGAAGAGTGTGGCTCCATCCTCCCCACTATCTCCCATTAGATAGTTGAAGACTGGAATAAAATCCTTATTTAATCTTATCTTCAGACTCCCTCAGTCCCACCACCCCACTTTGTATCTTGTGGTGCTTCTCCCCCTGATCTCTGCTAGACTTCAAAGTCTCTCTTCTCCCAGGGAGCCCCAAACTGGGTGTCCTATCCAGATGGGGCCTTGCCAAAGGGAGAGGAAGAATCATTTCCCTTCTTCTGCTGGCCATGCTGGGGCTGGACCAACCTTCACTGCAAGGTCCACCAGGTCTCAGGGCTTCAGGTTTTATTCCTTCCTTTGGCACCCACTTGCCTGAGCTCTCAAGCAAAAAAAAAAAGGACAGATGGAATCTCCCAGGCTTTGGTTTCTTTTTCCTTGCAGATTTTCTGGACTTTTTCCCCATGAATTGTGCCAAGAGCATAAATCCAGACGTGATCCTGAGTGTCCAACCCTCTTTCCACAGATCTATCCAGAGGGGTACCCTGAAAATGTCTTGTCCCACATAGCCCCCCTCGTTTTCCTCTTCTCCCCTGAAGATATTTCCAGGTGGAACATCACCTCAGCTGACACACTGGCTGCCCTGCTGCAGAGACAGCCCCCTGATAATCAGGTAGGACTTTGGGTTGATTTTCCTGCCTGGGTTTCCTTCCTGCTTTAGGGGGTTCAAAGAAGATGGGCCCATCCTTGAGGCCAAATAGATTGGAGGTGATGGGGTGTTGGGTTTTTTTGAGGGTGAAATAAATTCTGATTCTGGTTAACTTCTGGAAAACATGGGATGTGTTCCTAGGCTTCTGCAGTCATCAGGAGATACTTGGACTTGGGAAACCCCTTGAATGCCACTGCCCTGAATGCCATTGGTTCCCACTACATCTGCCTTCTGAACATGGCTGAGTTGAAGGAGATTGACCCCAGCAGCTTGAAGTGAGTCAAATATTGTGATGCTCTTGGCTTCTTGCAAGAGAGACACTCAGAATAGTTCAGGTTGAAGATAATAATATTTTTCTCTCCCTAAATCTTCATTTTTCTGCAGAATGGTCTCTCTGAATCCTTCAGCCTGCTCACAGATGACCAAAGACATCTTATATACTACAGCAAAAAGTGCCTTCTCAGGCCAGCCCTTTCCTGCTTACTACAACCTCATAGAACCATATCTTGGTATGTGGAAGACCAGCATGTTGGGGGGAAAGAGGGGGAGGTCTTGGCCAGAACCTGCTCTCAAATGCCACCTGAGATTTGGGAGCCTTCAAAGCCAAGTTGTTAAAAGTGTCTCAGTCTTTTCCAACCTGTAGGTGGCGTAAAATATTCTCCAAAGATTCTGTACCTGGCTTAAAAGGTGCCCAAATAACTGTTACACAGGGAAAAGCAAACCTGTGACTTCTGGGATAGATCATAGGATCATTCAGGTTGGAGAAGATCTCTAGGGTGAAGTCCAACCACCAACCCAACACTACCGTGACCACTAAACCAGGGGTGGTGACTCCACTGCCCTGGGCAGCCTGTTCCAGGCCTTGATCACTCTTTCTGTGAAGAAATTTTTCCTAATATCCAATCTCAGCCTCCCCTGGTGCAACTTGAGGCCATCACCTCTTGTCCTATCACCAGTTACTTGGGAAAGGAGACCAACACCCACCTAGTTGTAGTTGTAGGTCTCCCCTGAGCCTCCCTTTCTCCAGGCTGAACAATCCCCTTCTAGCTCTAGCTCATAGAGACCCACAAGGTTGCTCATTTGTCCTCCATGCTCTGATAAACTGTCTCCTCTTGGCCACAGGGGGTGCTCCTGGTGTGGACCTCAAAGCCCTGAGCAAGGACAATGTGAATATGAACATTACAACTTTTGTGAACTTGAGGAAAGACTCTTTGATGGTGAGTTGGATCTTGACATTGGTTTGACTCCTAAGTAGCTGGTTTGGGTCCCCTTGTCTGTTGGTGTAAATCAGGAGTCACTCCAAGTTCAGGATGATGCTAAACCAGGAGAAACTGGCCTGAAACTTCTTTAGGAGTGTAACTTGGAGTCATTCATGGCTGCTAAGCTGGTCTTACTGGGGGATTTCTTTAGAAGAGGAGCAGGGGATGGGTGTCCACTAGACTAGAGTCCACAGCTGTGTGAGAAATCCTCTAACAAGAGTGTGGCCAATAATGGCATCAATTTGGGAAGAGATCCCAGTGATTTGGGCAGGGCTGGGGACCCTACCCAAGGGGGCTTGTCATCAGAAGACAACAGAAATGGTCCTTGAGGAAGCATCATGTTCATTCCCCTGCCCTAAGGGAAGAATGTCCCAGCTGAAACCACTCACCAGACATTGATCTTCCTCCTTCTTCACCCTTCTGCTGATAGGAGCCTCGTGGGTTTCTCGGGCAGAGGTTCCACTCCTGCCTTTTCCCCCATAAATGTCCCTCTTTCATTTCTCCTAGAGCCTGACACCTCCTGAGGTTCAGGGCTTGCTGGGGATGTATCTCCCTGAGCTGAAGAACTGGCAGAGGAAATCTCCTGTCTGGGAGTGGATCCAGAGGCAGAAACAATCAGAGCTGAACAAGCTGCAGATCGGGCTCACTGGGGGGACTCAAGAAGGTTACATCAACATAGTCACCCCCAAATTCCAGAGTGAGTGTTCTGGGGACTTCTCTTGGGCTTGAAATATTTATTCTGGGGTTGCAGCAAGGAATCAAATGGCCTCATGGAAGGCAAGTGCTGTGTTGGGTTTGGGACAGGACTTGGGTGGTTATTTACCATGGTTAGCCAAAGATCTTCATGGAATGAGTTGGGTTGGGAGGGACCTTAAAGATCTTCTGGTTCCAACCTCCTGTCATGGGCAGGGAACCCCCCTGCTGGGGCATCTTCCCTGGGTGTGGTGTAAGATGAGGTGTAAGATGTTCTCCCTCATGGGTCCACAGTTCAATTATTGATTGATTGATCTCTTTCTCCTCTAGCACCATCCTCAGCCTCTCTGGGCCCCGTGGCCACGATCCTCCACCTCCTGCCTGCTCTGCTCATCACTTTCCTGATGATGTCAGTCTTGTCTTGAAGATCTGCCCTCAAGAGAAAGCCAGATGAGGGGAACCACCAGCCTGTGACCTGCCCTGAGGCCTGTCAGGGAGGTCTGGGGGGGTGAGGGGGTGCTCAGTGCCAGCAGGTAACAGCCCCACAGCCCAGGATTCACTTCTAGGTACCTTTTTGTCTTCCAAATCACCCAGAAAAACCCCCGAGTTGTGTCTGAAGAGAAGATTTCAGGCTCTTCGAAGCCAAACACCACCAAGATTTCACCTCTCAACCCTGGTGGGTTCTGCACCTTGGCCACTGTGCTGCTCAGAGACCTTCACCAACCTGCCACTGCCACCACCTCTGAGTTGGGAGCAAAAGTTTCCAGCTGATTGTAAAGAAATAACAGAACCAAGTAAAAGAAAAATTATGCCAGAAGCAAGTTGCTGAGTTGCTCTTGTCCTTGCTCAGCCTGCAGGTGATGGTCCAGATTAGGTGGTCATGTCCCCCAGGTAGGCCTGTCCCTCTTGTTTGGTGTTGACCAAACTGCAGAGCTGAGGCTCTTCTCAGCTTCTTCAGAGGTAGGATAGAAAGACTTCATAGAACCTGGTTTTGCTTCTTCATGCCTTGCCTCTCAACCTCCAAGAACCTCCTCAAGCCCTGGAGGGTGAAACCAGCACGTGGAAGATCTCCAGGATGGAGGGAGGAAGGTTCTTGGGGTAGATCCTGAGGAGGAGATGCTGGATAGTGAAGAAAGTCAGAGCTAAAGAAGCTGCTGAGATTTAATCCAGCCAGAAAAATGACACCACAAAGCATTAGGGGGGGGAAAAGTTGATGGATGTTTTATTATCTATTAATCAAGGTAAATTCTCTGCCATCAATCATCCCTCTAACCAGGCTGGGCAGAGTTGGGACAATTCCTGAACCAAGCTCCATGTTTAGTGGCTCCCTCAGCTTCCAGGCTGGGCCACGTTCTGTGTCTCTCTCCCCATCCCTGAGTTGTCCCAGTGTCCCCACAGATCCCAGTGGGACTCTTGGGATGTAAAACACCATCCAGCTGCTGGGACTGGGTCTGTTGTAGCATCCCTGGGTTGTCCCACCAGTCAGTGCTGCTGGGAGTTGTAGTTTGAGGAGCAACCAGCTCGTTAGGACCTGTTGGGCTGGAGAAGACCTCTCCTCCTTTCACTTCATTAATGAGCAAAGTCCAAACTGGTACCACATGGACAAGCTCTGGGTTTGCAGGGTGGAGATGGTGAGAGGAGAGGAGGGAGGTGCTGGAGGAGACAAGGTCAGAGGAGCACTCGCAGCAGGGCCATGGTCAGGGTGGCCACCAGGCAGGAGGAGAGGCTGGGACCTGATCCTGGGGGGAGAGCACAGAAGGTCTCCCCTGAGCCTCCTTTGCTCCAGGCTCAACCCCCCCATCTCCCTCAGCTGCTCCTCACAAGGTTTGTTCTTGTGACACCCTGGAGAAGACACATCACACCCTGTCTAGCCAGAACTTGGGCTTTCTGGTGGACCAGGAACAAGGTGGGTCAGCTACTGCTCGGTGAAGACTTCCTTGACCCTGAACCTTCACCCCTTACCAGTTTCAGGTTTGAGGTTGATGAATCCATCAGGTGTTGGTCTTGGGGATGCTGCCACACCTGGGGTGGGTTCTTTTGTGGTTTCACTGCTGGTGGTGAAGAGGCTGAAAAATCCTGGAGGGGTCTTGCAAGGCAATGTTGTAGTCTTGGCCGTTGAGGAGGTGACACTCTTTTGGGTGGAGGTGGGAGTTGGGGTGGGCTTGGAGGGTGGGGGCTTCATTTCTGTGGCTGTGGTGGCAGGTGCAGGGGTGGAGTTGGGGACAGGGGTGGTGGGAACGTTGTGGGTGCTCAAGGTGATGGTGGGGTGGGTGGTAGGAGCAGGGTGGGCGGTAGGAGCAGGGTGGGGGGTACCTCCAGGTGCTGGGGGGCTCGTGGACACCAGCGGGGGGGGGG